>JWZT01000486.1:43139-53299 GCA_000827895.1 Thelohanellus kitauei
ATGTGGTCATGTGTTGATTCTAGTTGCGGTTATTTTTTGCTCTCAGCTAGAGGTATTTAAACCTGCACCGGTATATTTCTTCACGGACTTTTCGTCGATCGCGAATGCGACGGTTTCCACGTACGGTAGGGACGTACTTCGGCTAGGCACCCTTCTGCAAGCAGTTAGGGTAGTGCAGGACTCCCACCTGCTAAACACTCCTCCCTATCCTCAGCCCATTAGGGCTACGATACCAAGTCGGCATTCGTTCGCTGGGAAGTATCGCACTGGGTCCCGGTTGTCCACGCAGTCTAATAAATTGAAATGATGAACAAAATATTTTGATACAATGCAGTAAGAATCATTAATTATCTCAAAAATACAACGCAAAATTTGAGAATTAATTTCATTTTTTACGGGGTAATAAATGTTTCATATAACTTTTGCAAATGAATATGTAAATGTTATGTCTATGGAGTTTTAATAAATTATTAAATTGTCTATTTTTCTTATCTATCGGCACTGGATCATCTATTATATATCAAGAAACAACTGTAGCCATCGTTTTGATGTTCTATTTGTTGAATCATTTTGGTGTCTATTTTATGATTTGTTTCATAGTATAAGTTCTGTCATTACATTTTTCGATATATGATGGATTGACAGATTCTTTGCCTGAGTGTTTTAATGAATTTCGTATTAATCCTCAATGGCAACTTTAGTAGATATACGTTTCTTTGTTGGGATATATTTGTGGGATCTCTATTCAATTTTAGGATGATTTATTATAAACATCGATTGAACCTACATATCTTCTTATAACGGCTTTGAAAATGCAAAAGAATGTATGTGAATATTTGACAGCTACTGTTCAAAAACACTCGGCAATTTCTTTATTTCAAACTAATTTTAAGGTAAGTATTATTTTCGGATTAATTCGTTTTTTTCTGGTTGTGTTAGGTGTTATGAAAACGAAAGTTACTAAATATTCCAAAATATTAGTTCTAATTAAAGTTCAGGGAAAATGGATATATTTTCTAAAAATTAGACATGGAGTAAAAAAGACAGGGTTTATTGTAGTAAGTTTAAATTTCTTACTCGTCAATATTTTTTAATTGAAGCAACTTTGTTTGAGTTTGTAAAAACTTTATTGGATCTATTGCAAAGATTATTAAATTGATATACGGTCTATAAATTTCAAAATGTGAATTATTATATTGATTGCAAAATATTTTAAGCTGATTGCGATAATTAATAATCTTGTTTCAAGGTTTAGTATGTTGATGGATCTATCTGTTAAATTGATTGCAACGTCTATTTGTTAGTTAGAAGGTTGAAAATTGGTTGATTTGTAATTAATATCATTGTAAAGATTATTAAATTGATAGAGAAATTATATAAATATTCTGATATTTTTGATACACATTCGATAATAGTGATAATTTTACACAGAAAACCGATATTCCTAAATATCTTTTAAATTAGAGGCATATTTCCATATTCATTCGTGACGTAACAATTAGAAATATCGCCTTAAATTTAATTTTCATCTCCCTATATGTATTTTATTACGTTTTCCCTTTTTGGTATACTATTCGGTGATTATCATGAAAGTATATGTTCTCTGACAACATTTTGGACATGTTCTGTAATGTTTACTATTTGAATTTATTTGTTCGTTGTTACGTTAATTTGAAAGTTTAGATCTGTTATTTTCTAAAAATTTTTTTCGATGATTTCACGAAAAAAATTTCATTAAATACGTTCAAATTTCATAAATTGGATGTTGAATACATTCAATGAAATATCTCGCGTGTTCAACTTTATGCTGATAAAAAATAAATCAATTTCAGATTTTATCTATTTGATGATGATTATATTTATCATAATCGGTAAAATTCTAAATGCAGTGAACAATTTTGTAGATGCTTGATGAGCCACGGTTTTTAATTCTGAATCCATTTTTGTGGTTAAATGTCGATATCCATTTACACTTTTATGTTGGTAACTAAAAATGTTTGATCGTATATATATACCTTCTGAATTTTAGAAGCAGATTCCCTATCAAGGCTTCCACATTTTATTGCTAGCACTGACAACCTAATAAAATTAAATGTTTAATTGAATTAAACATATAGATTCAACTCCTGATAAGGGCACTCTGGACAAGCGCACACTCCAATTAAGTACATGTTTTTTCTCATTCACGAGGCTGTGTAAGTAACCGGAGTTTAATGTACATTAAAGATCAACTAATATATTGTCATCTCATCATTTAACGCCATCCCATATAATGATAACTTGGCACTGTTAGATTGGAATAAATTCGTTTGATTATCACTAATCTATGTGTTGTGAATTCCAGAAGAATTGTTTCAAATAACCAAAAGTTTCTTCAGTAGATTTTAATTTCAAAATTATAAATTTTGAACATCATAGATGACAACAAAGACTACATTCGAAAAACTATAACTTGTTATATATAATGGATCTTTTTTAGTTCATGCATTTTTATTTAACAAAATCTTGTTAAATTTAAATTAGGGTAAATCGGTATTTTTTGCATCCTGAACCGTAAATTAGAAAATGACATAATTTTATTAATGACCAAAATATCATTTAAGATTTGTCATGTAAGCTGCACGTGCTATATCTCTAATCGTATAATTTGAAGATAAATAAAAAATCATCGTGTTTCGAACGAAATTCATAGATTCATTTGTGTAATTAAAGATTTTTTAATCCTATAAAGCACATTCAAAATTTACATGATTTTGGAATATCAAAACGAAAACTTCTACCATTAAATAGTGTACGAATTTTTTACATGTTCAATCGAATTCACAGTATCGGAAATGATAAATGCGCTAAAAATATTCTAGAATTTTTTCGTTATGATTTGTAACCTTATAGCAAAACTTTCAATCATTGTGTTTTTAAAATATATTCTTCGACCTTATCTTCCGCCCGCATTTTTAGATGATTTGGTAGCTGGTTTAGGCTAACTGCTTCCAATGTAACCGTCATGCGGTCAAAATATAATTGGAGGGATGTCCTTAACCCATTCAAGTATCACTCAGACTATAAAATTTCTGTTTGATTGTTTGGAGCGATTAGGTAGCTTAGCTTTCTAGCCGCCTCTACTGCCACTTACGCATGCACTACATCAGCTGAGGCATGCACTTGCTATATCACTAATCCTATAATCTGAAGATAAATAAAGAATCATCGTGTTTCATACGAAATTCATAGATTCATATGTATAATTAAAGATTTTTCATCCTATAAAGCACATTCGAAATTTACATGATTTATGAATATCAAAACGAAAACTTTTACCATTAAATAGTGTACGAATTTTTTACATGTTCAATCGAATTCACAGTATCGGAAATGATAAATGCGCTAAAAATATTCTAGAATTTTTTCGTTATGATTTGTAACCTTATAGCAAAACTTTCAATCATTGTGTTTTTAAAATATATTCTTCGACCTTATCTTCCGCCCGCATTTTTAGATAATGTGGTAGCTGGTTTAGGCTAACTGCCTCCAATGTAACCGTCATGCGGTCAAAATATATTTGGAGGGATGTCCTTAACCCATTCAAGTATCACTCAGACTAGAGAATTCAGCTTGATTGTTTTGAGCGATAAGGTCGCTTAGCTTTCTAGCCGCCTCCACTGTCACTTAGGCACGCACTACTTCAGCTGAGGCCGAACGTTTATTGCCTGGCTAAACTAAGTAACCCGTTCATCGTGAATAAAGTGGGGTATCTTGTGAATGCAACAAGAGAAATCACATACAGTAATCGAGCACTTGGCCTAAGACAGCAATTCCTGAGTTAGGCGTGTCGCAACCTGTAGCTAGTACTGTACAACATGTTCATCAGGGGTCACAAGCCTATAAAACGCTAACCGATGAATACAGGCAATCTGCTATATGGAACAATTTGCAAAAATATTGGTCAACTGTTGCCAAGGGCCTTAAAACTCGAAAGATATAAGAACAGGTATTACTGGCAAACGAGAAGAGAACAGACACCAAACCGCTTTGATCGTTAATGCCATGTAGTTAGGTCCACGATTAGGCACGCATTTGCATTCCAGGTCTATAGATCTGCAACAGCATTGGTGGAAAGTGAGAGGCAGAAGGTCATTCTCCGAATCTATATGTGCCTACGAGAGTGAGTTGACAGAATAGCCTCTACAAAGCTCAGGTGTACTTCAGAATTACTGGCTCAACTACAAGCAAACCCAGGCTTGGCATAGACCTCGACAGCGTCTTGATTCGTTGGACAAGATCATCGCTACCAGGGCCGGGGGCGCTGAGACGTCAACCCTCTATTCGGCATTCAAGAGACGTTGCTGATATCGTTATCTTAAAAAGATCCTTTACTTCGCAGCGAACGAATACCGACTTGCTATCGTAGCCCTAGTTGCCCTGAGGATGGGGGTGAGTGTTTAGCAGGTGTGAGTCCTGCACTACCTTAACTGCTTGCAGAAAGGTGCCTAGCCGGAGTACGTCCCTACCGTACGTGGACAACGTCGAACTCGCGGTCGACGTAAAGTCCGTGCAGAAATGTACCGGTGAAGGTTTCAATACCTCCAGCTGAGAGCAAAAAATAGATCCATGATTACGGTTTCGTTTAGATGTCTGACGTTTCTTCCACCTTTTCCCCTGGTAGCATTAAGAGAGTTCTCATTTGACAAGACAATTTGGGCGTTGATGCAATTGTTTTTTGAGGTTCTTAAGAAGCGGCGGCTTTAAAGCCTGAAACTACGGTCTCATCTCATCCACCCCATTTATTCCCTGTTAATTACGACGGTTTGATTTATTTTCATATTTAATGCCGCAGGTTGTTCATAAAACTTATCAAATCATATAAAAACTCCCCTCTCTCTGACCTATATTTGGTCACTTAAACTCAATTCTAATCTTACCTGAAATGTCGTTTGTAAAGTTCCGAAAATTAAAATCTAACCTTATTTAATACATTCTGCATCAATAAATTGATCGAGAGATAATTTCATTGGTCATAATTTGGTCAAAATATATTCCATCGTTAGTTTGAAGTAGCCTCTGTTATTTTCTTGTGTTGCCTTACAAAAGGCGGTATTGATTGTACTAATGAGTTGATGAATTTTATATGAAATTATTTAATTCATAGATATATTTCTAATTTATCAAAAGAGAAAGAGAATTGTATAATTTATATTGAGAAACCTACAAATAATATATTTTTGTCATCTGTAAATAAATATTGAATGCAACATTCTAAGCAGAGATATACGATGAAAATAATGTATGACCATATAATTGATATATAGTTGTTGTGACCAAATACGGATAAAATTTGAGATGATGTACATGTTCTCAATAGATACATAATTTTTAACGTGAAATTATAGTCTAGAACTATGAATACCTTTAATGTTAAAATATCCACCGATATTGAATGGCTATACAATTACAAAAGATATATTTTTGAATCGTATCGATAGCTTTTTTTGACACATGATATTACTTTCAAGAAGCTAAGTTAAAATTATGATCGATGGGTGATTGTATTACAAATTCTACCTATATTACACAGCCAGGATCAAATAATATGTATTATCTCTAATGCCATATATATCATAAGTTAGAAAATCTGCAATTTTCGGTCAAAAAATCCAATTATTTTTACCTCATCAAAAATTTTGTTCAAAATATCGTAAAATAACTGAGAAATGATAACTAGTTTGTATTTGAGAAATATATAATTATCGATGGCTGTTTTTCTCAACATCTTAGTATAAAAACCCATAAAATTTTGACAAATTATACTTATTCAGAATGAGATATATGCTTTCATTTTTTGTAATTTTTCATTATACCTTGAAAGTTTCGACTTTAGAAGGTATATATTAATTATATATTTTGCACCAACAAAATGCACCAAGAAACCATATGTAGGTCATTGTACGTGGTTTGCGAAATATAACTACTATCATTATGATATGAAATCAAAATCTTGCGTCACACATTCGTCCTGTGGTGTCTCTGATAAATATAATGAATACAACTTTTTTTGGAATATGGATGATTGCATGAGGCAATGTGCAAGTATACACATAGTCAAGACTGATAGTAATTTATTAACTGTAATTAGAATGTCTGGTAGATTGGGGTCAAGTGGATATACCAGCAAATACGAAAGAAGAATTCAAGATAGCGTTTAATACATTTGAGGGTAAGTGCACCCCATATAAAAAAATGCCTTATTATCCCATCCCGGTAACATTCAACACCTTGGAAGAATGCACAGAATATTGCGTTGATGGTTCTAAATAGAAGTAATCGATCGCGGTAATTGTATTTGCTTATCAATATTCTTAATTGTTATTTCATTTAATTGTGTATAATTATTAATGAGAAAATAACGGATCGGTTCTCAATCTCATAAATGATTGACAGAACACTTTTACATAAAAATTCATTATTGCTTCGATGCATCATTTATTTTTTAGGCATTGTTATCAAAAAATCTAAAAACAAGATTAATTGTGTTTAAAATATTGGCAAGTGACATCTTCAACTTTAAATTAAAACTGAGAAGAGGTAGTTTGTCTCTAAAGTGATAATCTAAAATAAAAAAATGATTTAAACGCATTGATGTAAACAAAATAATACAACGTAAACGATAGTATATTTTCTGTGACTTCATTTTGACAAAATATACATTCGGTTCAAGCACATCACACGAATCTAGATTTAATGAGTGTACAGTACAGTCTATTTGATAATGACGTTCCTAAAAGTATAAAGTAAAAAAATAACTTGCTCATATGATATCGATAAATAGATATTCGCATGTAAAAGGCGTCAAAATTGCTGTTGAAGCATGATAAAACTATTAAAACCACGTTATGGTGCTTAAATCGCAAGATATCCCAGTACTGTATTTCTCACAGGGGAGACGTTAGGCACGGAGGGCACAGATTCGTGAGAGGGTTCAATATGTCTCATGATGAGTCCGTTTTCCGATTACGGGTTCCTGCCATATATAGGCTAAGTATAAGCGCGTCTTTATCCTATCTACTGGGATAGCATCTCTACATCGCCTGCTTTTATTCCAGGCGTTTAGAACGCCGTCGTAAGTCTACTGGGTACATGCTGCTCGTTATACTGTAGTAGGATCTACTGCAGTCGGAAGAGCTGTTCGGTATGACAACGACACCACTGAACATTTGATGTTAATCTGAAACTTGATCCTCAAAATAAATTGCGCATTATTGCTTATTCGTGGCATGGATGCATTATTGCTCTCTCACTAGACGCACAAATAAACGTCATGCGACCATATTTCATGTGCTGCCAATCATGGTCCAAGGTTTTTCCAAGAGGCCTGAATAGGCGAAATTTCGAAACAGGAAATCTCTATTGTTGGGCGTTGATAGGCTCTAACTTGCACACAGAGATCTGCATCGTTCATCTGGATGCGATCACTTGATCGTTTGAGAAGAGAGCTATATAATGGATATAGTTGGGCAGTTAACTAGGCTAAAAATTGTGGTTACCTATCCCCAACTGACAGAGGCCGACTCGTAGGCGAGTGGTCACTATCATCTATCACCCAATCAGACTCGACAGAACCAGTAAGCTCTCTAGTTTTCGTCTTTCTCGTGTGAGTTTCAAGACCTTTAGAGCTGTGCACATGATGCAAGAATTTTGCAGATGAACATTCTGTTAAAATTCGTGGAGCAGTCTAAAACGCCCTTATGGCAGAACCAGGTGATTTTTAGAGCCCGTGTATTACCGAAGGTCCGCATCGTGTGGAGCAAGCTGATCAAACAACAATGATGACAGTGACGTACACGTAGCCCTAGGTCTATTTCAGGTTGTGAGCGAGAGCAGGATACCTTTGTATTTGACGGTTCTTGATATCAATGACCAGAGAATCATGATAGACAGCAGCTTCCAGCAGATGACCAATGTCTTCTCTATATCGTCGATCAAAATATTATGATATTTATGGTTCACTAACTTACCGAACCTTAGTAATACATTTATCCACAGAGATTAGTTTTCCAGAACGGTCTTCACAGGAGCAGTGTGCGATTATCTCTACTATTGGATCTTGCTGGGCCTTGTAATGAGGTTATGCGTTAGGTACTGACACTATACATGGTAAGTTCACTCTACGTGGCTCATGCCGTATCTACATTATCGTGGCTACATCAGATCCATTAGTTGGTTGACAACATTCTGACCTACTAATTGTCCTGGAGGCTAAATACAAATAGAGTCCATTGGGAAGTCAATACATCATTTCGACGGCAATCAGACTTGTGGGTAACAATAATTCTACCATAGTGATTGAAAATAGCTCGCTTCATTCCTAACTCAGATTTCAACGGCATGCAGAAGCTACACAGGATTAAGCTTCAGCGTACTAGAGAAGCTCGGGGTGTGTTTATGACAAGATATTACTCGTAAGACTGGCAATACACATTCGAACGCTAGATTTGCAGCTGAGACTTCTGCGTAAGTATCAGCTAAAGGCGTCCATTGCCATCACTGCGCTTCCTAAGAAATAATCTTTTGATTCGAGAAGACCGAGAGTCCCATTTAACAACTTATGAGGGACGCAGGACGGGTCTAAAGGCACAAGCGCTTTAAGGCTAAATGGTAGAAATAAGTGAGTTGTTGACTATCGTATAGCTAAAGCGAATTTGTTAAGGAACAATGCTGTCATCTTATTCAGGCAACCTGCATCTGATGGGGACAATCGCAACATGTTAGCGTGCAACCACAAGTGGCTCCACTCGAAAATGTTTATTTATCTGACTGCGTTCAGAGAGTTCAGATAAACTCAGAAAATGACAATCAGTGCTATATCGAATAACTTCTTAGCACACTCCTCAAGCTTCAATCTTTGGATGTGTTTTGCTACTTCGTTGACGACGAGGTACTTGTATGGTTATTTCGAGGTTAACAGAGTTATAGCCAATAGTGACTGTTCATGAGCGATACACGTCACGGCGAACACTACAGCCATTGGTTTAACGTGAGAACCACACACTCAAACTCTGTAATCATCACGTAGGTAGGTTCAGAAATGTCTTGTATGATGTAAATAGCATTTATATAGTCAATATAGGTGATATGAAAAAATCAGATCGAGCAGTAGACTCTCAGTGGATAATGACGATCTCTTCGTTCATCCGCAGTATTATGCATATTGCTAGGCATAAAAGAAAAGATGGTAGAGCGTCACCTCATTAAAACCAGGACGAAACGCCATAGGAACATCTGTGTAAAGGTCGTTGGGTGTGGATATATATCTGAAGATGGATTAAAAGGCCTTCCTAATCAAAAGTTAAATTTTTTATTTATCTATGATAATGGGACTTTTAGGCTTGTGGATGGTTGGATGAAGAACCTTTTTGAAGTATATCGGAACGTCGGCATTGATGTTGTACTGTGGCTTCCTCGTTGCAGATATAATCCCTAAGAATGCATAAGAATAAATATCTGCTTTGATCCAGCGTTTGTATTTCTTCAGCCATAACGCTGAGACAAATGATAAATACTCTATTCAATGATTATTGCGCCTACGCTTTGATTACTCGATATAAAATATTTGTGCAAATTTCAGGCATATGATTCTTTTGAAGTTTACTTTTCAGGGAGTTAGTTTAGATTTTTGAATGAATGGCTGTTTTTCCATACTAAGAGTGATGCAGGGGTGCTTCTTATGTGGTTTATCAACCTGTCGTGGAAAGATGGAGCTGAGCCTATAAAGATCCTAAAAGTATTGTAGATTAAATTTAAATGCCACCTGAGCCTGTCAAGACCCTTGATAAATATTATCTGACTAAGAGCATCATAGAATATAGATTTATGGCATTGATCTCTATTGGTCCTTTAACATGTTTTGAGTTTCGGAGTTATATCAGTTTCGACACGATAGGATTCTCTTAGGAGATATCGACAAGGACCTCTTGCCGTGATTTAAGTACTACCGCTTATTCACAGGTAACTTATGGTTAAATGCCCAGGAAGCTTTTGGGGATTGAAGATTGTTAATAAACCCTTTCATATATCTATTAAACACAGCGTTGACATCATATTCTCTATAAGCTGCTGCCATTAATGCCTCGTATCACAGGCCAATATATGATGCTGCAATAGTCGAA
>JWZT01000486.1:61325-80666 GCA_000827895.1 Thelohanellus kitauei
GTTTATTAAGTTGATTGTAATGTTTAGTGAGTTGATTGCAATGTGTATTAAGTTGATTGAAATGATTATTAATTTGATTTCAAGGTATATTAAGTTGATTGCAAGGCTTTTAAGGTGGATTGTAAGGTTTGTGAAGTTTATTATTAAGTCCTTTCAGTTGATGGTCAAGTCCCTTAAGTTTATAGAAATAATTATTAAGATCATTGCAGTGTTTTTGGTGGATTGTCAAGCCTAATAAGTTTTTTGCAACTTTTACATTGTTAGTTGCAAAAGGTATAACGTTGATTTCGGCGTTTATTAGATTTTTGCAATATAATTTAAGTTTATTGCAGTCTATAATTTAGTGACAACGTTAAAAAATGTCGTTAATTTTTAATTTGATTTCGATGATTAATATATTTGATTGAAAACCCCTATAATATTTGGGTATTTGTGACACCGATTAGAATATATTCGTAATGATAACCCAACCGCTTATATTCCCAAAACTTTTCGACATATAACACATATAACCATACTAGTTCTTAACTTAACAATTCGAAATATCTCCTCAAATTTAATTTAAGTCAATAGTATATGTATTTTACTAGTTTTCACAATTTTTTTAATTACATTTTTCGAGGATTATACTTTCGAAACATTTTTTGTTCAATATTTTCCACATGCTAGTTGAATATCTACTATAATTTTGTTGTACATGATTACGTTATTTAACATATGTACATAGGTTGTTAACTCAATTTTTACTATGCTTTAGAGAAGAACATTTCATGAAATAAATTACCAATTAACAAATTATGGATTGTATAAATTGACTGACATCGCGTATGTTCAATTTCATGATACTACAAAATAAACGACGAATGATTTTTATGATAAATGTCGAAATGCAGTGAACAATTTTATAAATATGCGAGCGATGATGTCAAATTCAAAACTATTTTTGTCGTTAAATTTCGATATCCATTTAAACTTTAAGGCTGTTAACTAAAAATATTTGACCATACATGTACACCTTCTATGTTTTAAGGGCATGTTCCATATCTAGATTTGGCTATATTCCTTTTACTCGCACTGTTTACAGAATGAATTATATGTAGACATGTATTAATATGAATATTATCGATCGACACACATCATCAATTATCGGTAACTGCTTTCATCATCGTGTAGAACTTAGCACTATTAAATTTGATTAAATTCGTTTGATTTTTTATTAATCGATGTGTTGTCGGATCATGAGGCATCGCTTGATGTACCATAAGTTTCTTAAACGGATTCTATCTTCAAAATTATAACGGTTGAACTTCAAAGATGATAAAAATCAAAGAGTACAGTTGTTAAATCTATAACTTTAAAAAATGACAGATTTTAATCAAATGGTTTTGTCATTTTTGTTAAACAAAGCTTTTTAATTATAATTACGGGACATCAGGTATTCTTCCTAAACATTAAATGGGAAATCGACATCCTTTTGTTTATGACCAAGATGTCATTTCATGATCTTCCGTATAATGGGCTTATACACTATTCCTATTGCCATAAATTGAAGTAAAAACCATGAATCATCATTTATATACGAATGTTGATTCATTGATACAATTACACAGTTTTAACCCTGAACAGCGCATGCGAAATTTACGTGATTAGTGATATCAAAACGATACTTTCTTCCATTAACTAATTTACACAGTTTGTTAAAGCTCAATCAAATTCATAACATTGAAACCAAACAAAGCAATATAGAAGAAAAAAAATCAAATAAAATTTGGTAGATTTGTATCCATATAGCAAATAATTCATTCATGGTGTATTTAATATCTTCTTCGACCTGCTAACATACACGGACTTGTTAATCGATGAGGTTGTTTGCTTGCGTGAATCCCTTAAAACGAAATCGAGAATAGCTCCAACATAATTAAACCGATGTCTTTGACCCCTATCAGTATCATTCCAGTTGATGATTTCTGCGCGATTATTTTCGAGGGCTACACTCGTAAATGTTCCTGAAACTGAACCAGGCACTCAAGAATGCACTAGAGGAGATCGTTGAAAAGGATATATTATACATCATAGCAGATGGAACAGGGTTGAGTGTTCCTATGAGTCGACCTGTGGGTGAACATAAATAAGTCTTTGGTACGACTGTGGCTTGGCTTACAATTCACGGTATAATCGCGCTCATCGTTATCAGACAAGCCTATTATGTAACCCGTACTTAGCGATTTCATTGGCTGTTTCGTACATGCGACACGAGATACGACACACCGCCAGGGGCACTTTGACGACGTCAAGCATCCATTCAGATTCCCTTGTCGCAAGCTGCGCTAGTACTGTACAAGCTCTTAATCACGCGTTACAAGCCGATGAAACGCTAGACGTTCAGTACAGCTAAGATGGAAAAAGGGAACAAATTGCAAAAATATCATAGAAACGATTTACCAGTGGCTATAAACCAGCTAGTCGAAATGACCAGAGAGTACTGGCATATAACAAGCGAACATTCTCGAAGCTGCTCTAACCGTCTAGGTCAGTTTATTATCTCCGAAAACAGACAGGCAAATACCATAATCAAATGCATAACTGGATGGCCACAGGTAAGAACGAGAGTCAGCATATTCTCCCTAAAACGTCAAGATGGCCTCAGGAGCTTTATAGAATGGTTTGCTGCTACAGCGCTCCAGTCAACGGTAGGATTGTTTACACAAATAAAGGCAAACCAAGACAGTGTGAAGGCCTGTTCGTTTAATGGACCCTATTCGCTGATTGGGGGACCAAGAGCACAGAATCGACAGGCAAAGACGAGCCAACTAGCTCTTAGGCATTTAAGAGAATGAGCTAATTTTATTGTATTAAACAGACCCTTGATTAAGTATTTGTTTAGTTTTGTAGTGCTTTTTCAACCTGATCCCCTTGATTGCTGAAGAGACTTTCATCGAACATTCACTGTGACTTGGGTGCCGATTCCTTTTAAGGTTCTACAGATGGGGCTTCTTAAACCCTGAAACAAGAGTCTCATCCAAGTCACTCATTCCCTCCAAAGCAATGGCGAGCGGTTGGCTCACTTTGCTTATTTAATGCCTCAGTTTTTTCATAAAAATCAGAATCTCATTTAATGACTGCCATCTCTCAACCCCAACATATTCACTCAAAAAAAATCATCTTTTATGAAAATAGTTTTTTGTAAATATCCGAAAATCAAAATCGTGTCTTTTACTTTTATTCATAAAATATAAATAAATTCAACCAGACACTAATATATGGTTTGGGAATTATCCAATATAAATTCCATGGTGTATGGAAGTTACAGATGTAACCTTCTAGTATACTCTAAAAAAACACAGTATTCATTGCACGAATGAATTCAGGAATATATTATTAATTAGAGCTAGTTGATAATTTTTATTTAAATTAATCGAAGCAGAAATATCAATCATTGTTTTTGTTGAGATGCATACAAATAGTATATTTTTGTCCAATTTAAAATAAAATTTAGTTCCAATTTCAAATGTATGATATCGAATAAAAACCATATTTGACAGTATCCTTAGCATATATTTTTTGTGACGAAATGATCCCAAAAATAGTTGAGAAGGGGTACATATCCTGATCATGGAAATATGGAGTTTTTTACATTAAATACCTATAATATAAAAACACCGAGACATGTTGAAAACCCTATAATTACGAAAAATATCATAACCTCTAATCATATCGATAGCCGTTTGTTATAAATAATCACATTTTAATGGAGTCCTACATTTTTAGGATACCAATTTATAATTATATTTTTAGTGTTGAGAGAGGGCGTTGAGAGTTGCCATTTTATACCTATATAAATGATCATGATCATATAATTTACATTCAACCTAACTGAATTTGTATAACAATTGAGAAAATGTACAAAATATCTCAAAATTCCAATTATGTTTACTTGGTCAAAAATATTGTATAAAATATCGTAAAAAATTGAGATATAATTACATGAATTATGTTTAATGAAACAATATTGATCCATGAACATTTTTCTCAACATTTTCTTATATAAACCCATAAAATTTTGACAAATTATACATATTCGGAATGAGGTATATGCTTTCATTTTTGGTTATTTTTCATTTCTACTTGAAAGTTTCAACGTTAGAAGGTATTTATTAATTATATATTTTGTACCAGTCAAATGCACCAAGGAACCACACGTTGGTCATTGTCCGAATATCGAGAAATATACCTACTACCATTATAATGCGGAATCGAAATCTTGCACCACACATAAGTCCTGTGGACTATCTGACTTCCAAGGACAATATAACTTTTTTATGAATCAGAAGAAATGCATGAGCGAATGCGCAAGTCGTGAAATAGTCAAGAATGAAAGTAATTAATTAACTGTAATTAGAATGTCTCGTAGAATGGAATAACAGTTATTTTCCAAGATATGCGTCAGGAGAAGCCAAGATAGCATTCGATCCCATATGAGTAAAAAGCTGTACGAAGTGCGACACGCCGATTCTCTTCGACACCACGGAAGAATGCACAGCATTTTGCGTTTCTGATTAAAAATTCTAGTAAACGATCAATCTCGAGTATCGTTATTTGCTGAGTTTTTTTGAATTTTTTTCAATTTAACTATGATTAAAATTGTTTTTAATTATTATTGAGAAAAATGAATGGGTTCTGAGTCTCATTCGTGATCGACAACGCACTTCTATACAACATTCACAACAGTTTTGAAAAAACATTAATCTTTACAAAATTTTAATGTTATCGTAAAACATTGTGATTGGGATTAAAAAATATCCGTGATTGATATCTTCTATTTTAAAATCATAAATACAAAAAATCGATTGAAAATATAATGATAATCTAGAATCATATAATGATTTCTACCCGTAGTTATAACAAGATTAACATACACAAACGATAGTATATTTGTTTCAGTTGTGTCGCTTGGATAAATGACAGTTCGGTACTGCAGAATTAGATGTGAGGAGGAAGTCGCAGAGGAAATACTGTTAGAGACCGAGTCTTTAATCGTTATATCACGGGTTTTTAACGCAGAAACGGCATCACGAAATGTTTATTCGCATATGGATGGGGTTGAAATTTCGTCGGTGCAGGAAAAACTAACCATTACCACTTAGATACAGCGTTTAAATAGCAAAGTAGCAAACCCCATCTTCCTCAGACATGTAGACTCGGGGCATTAGAGGCAGGCACTTCGAGCGAGCGTTACGTATACTCTCATGATGAGTCTGTTTGCTGATAGGATGGTTCTGGTAAGATATATTATCAGTACGATGTTCCTATTTTTCCTACGAGAGGAGAGGCATTTCATATCTGCCTTCATTTTTTTAGGGCGTCGGGACGCCATCGAGGGTCCTCTAGGGAGCAGAAAGGCCCTTTGATCCCCTAGTGTCATCTATTATAGCCAGAGTAGTTGTCAGGATGCTCCATGATTCCACCTGATATTTGAAATTGCAGAGGAACTTGACACCAAATCACCGATAGTGCATTACATCAATTCGTTGAAAGGATTGGGAGAGTGCTCTCGTCTGCGTGTCGTAATAAACTTGCCAAACTATGGCTTAACCGCCTTAGTACTAAGGTCAAGGTTTTCCTTTAAAGCTCAGTACGTGAAATGTCAAATTTGGCAATCTATATTGGTTGACGTTGGAAGCAGCTACCTTTCAAATGATCGCAACCTTAATCCACCTGTAGGTGAGCTGCATGATCGCTGAAGTAGAGAGCTGTTGAATGGGTAAAATTCTTCAGGAGAAGGGAGGGGGCAAGTGACACAAAACATTCTAAACTGACGGATGTCAATTCACCACCGAATCGTGACTATGGGAAAACACCGAGTCAGCATCATCAACGCTATTAAGATCTGAGGTGTGATCTTTCTTGTAACATAATTTGTGGCGATAAGATTTACGAGTATGATGGAGAATGGTGACCAGGAATGTCATGTAGATCTTCGTGGCCCTGTTGATGACGGTTTGTAGGTCGAACGAGGCGATTGATGCAGATCAGCTAAATACCGAATCTTAGCATCCATGCACAAAGATGACAAACTTCAAGTTGATGACTGTATGATAGTGTAATCTTAGGTCTACTTAAGTGTTGTTAGGTTGGACATATACCTTTGGATACTACGGTTCCTTATCTAACTGAGTTAAGAATCATTGTTAACCGCAGCATCGAATGATTTGATGTATTTCTTCTTCATTACAATGAAGATATCACGGAAGTAATGATATTTGAACGTATGGCAGTTGGTACTACATTATCCAAATAAATGAGGATATCCAGCATGCCATTCACAGGAGTAGTGATAGATTATATCGACTACTCCATCGTGCCGTCCTTTGTTATGAGATATATCTGAGATACTGACCAAACAAACTGTAAGGTATATATGGGTGGATTCTGCATTGTCTGCGTATTCTTGGGTGTCTCGAATCTCTTACATGCTTGATAGCTTTTAGGTCTCGATATTTTTCTTGACCTGGAAGACCGAAATAAATTATGGAGGCACAGAACATATGTTCGAGGCAACCCACACTTGTGGCTATACGTAAATTTAACCCGATGGATTGAAGCGAGATTCCATCAGGCTTCAGGGAGATGGCTGACGTATACTCAATCTGTGAAGTATTAAATCTTAGCGCACAAGGCTTGTTCAGTCTATGTACGACAAGATTATACGCTTCAGACTGGCAATATACATTCGAACTTTGACTTAAAAGGTGAGCATGCGTCACCTGTAGCAGCTAACGGGAACCATGAGCCTTATCGCTCAAGCTGCGAAATTATGTATTGGCTCTACCAGGTAATAGGTCCAATTGAACATTTTGTGTACGACACAGGACAGTTCAATAAGTCTAAGCTAACAAAGACTTAATGGAATGAAGAGGCGGTTAGTAGAATATCCTCTAGCGAGCGCGAACTTGTTCAAGAGCAAGGCACCTATCATATAGTTCAAAGAAAGATATATCTGATGGGAAGGATTGCCGCATGGCGAAGACGAATATCAAGTGGCACAGGGGCCAGTAGTTAATAGCACAAACAGTGTTCAGAACTTTTATATCTAACGCAGGACAAAATGTTCTCTGCTGTACCGAAGTGGAAATTTACACCCGATTCGGTCTTTGATCCTTAGATCTGTCTACTATTTCAAGGGCTCAGAATATTTTCTAGAGTTACTCTGATGTTATCACAAGAAAAATGGTTTGACGGTGGGTGTGCGAAAGGTGTTAATATGACCGCAGACTGCTGGTGGTTTATGTGAGACCTAATGAGATAACACACGCAATCAAGTCGAGAATAGTTCTGATAGGGCCATGCATCATGGTTCAGATGTTGATATCATTCATATAGGTAATATGATTAAATCTAGGCATAGCAGTGACCTCGAAGTTCAAAGTAAGGATCTCCGCTATCAAACACTAGATTGTGCATATTGCTAGGTTGAAGAGGATATGAGACAATAGGTCACCTTCTTCGATACCTGAACGAAACCAGAAAGTGACAGCAGTGTTAGAGTTATCTGATGCATGGATGCGCGAGCGGAGAGATATTCTGGCTCTCTTGATAATAGCAGCTATTGCTGGCTCTTTTCAATCGATATAGTTCACGAGCGTGCATTTAAGAGGATCTGGCACGTTTTTGTGATGTTCCAACAGATGCGATTGAGTCGATTACTCGTCGCTGCCGTTATCCATGGGACTGCAGACGACAAATATGGGTCTTTACATAAACTTTTTTCATCAGGAGGACAGTATGCTAAGCTGCCTGAACAATACTATTATGCATAGTTGTGGCATCCACCACTATCTCCATTACTTCTATATTTTTTGCACCGTTAAGGCGCGTGATTAACCTGGAGGAGACATGATTTTAGGAACCAATTCCGTTATCCATGTGAAGTGGGCGATGAGTCCCCTTAAGAGATCAAGCATAAACTTCTCTAGATATTCTGCAACAGAGGCGCAAAATATCCAGCACTATTTTTGAAGAAAGGCAGGATGCCATACTGGGCTTGTGACGACAAGTCAAACTGAATCATGCTTTGGAGCAGTATTAACTCCAGGTCATTAGATCGATGCTAGAAGGCTTCATCGCGCAGATTCCCCATTTGGAAGCTCACGCAACTCATCCAGCAGTGGGTTCTCCGGTTGGTTTATCTGCTAATACATTTGGCCCAGTGAAAAGGAGTGCGACGTATTCGCGAGTAAACTTAGGAAGCAGTGATGAGATGACCTAGGCGAGAGTAGATTGACAATGTAATTTTTCATGTCTCTGCGGAAGAGAGCGTTAGCCGCCTTCAGTCTTGCGGTACTTTTCTCATTCGAACATTAAGGTCTCAAAGCTTTGAGCTGTATAGAATTCATGCCCAGTTGGTTCTAGTGAGCCCAGAGCTGAAATCTCTTGAGCAGTGCCGGATGATGACGCCTGTCTTCCTCTCCATTTACTTCTTTAAGACATTGCGGTTATTAAGCCATCGGTTAACTGCGCCGATTTCTCTACCCATGTTATCGACCTTCGCCTTAGACAAATCGAAGATCAGCGTCTGAGAAACCAGAACAGTCCTTTCCTTCAAAGAACCATTCGGCTTCCGCAACTGCAGGGCAGGTTAAATCCTTTCATTTCGAAGGAACAAGAAACTCGTAATATCAGGTAAGTGCCCTCTACGGAACAGTTAAATTCAAGTCTGACATCGAGTCCTATGATTACAGGATCATTTGCTGCTATAAACCTTCGATGAAAGTTGCCATGCTATTCCTAATCGGTGGGAAGTAGTGAACTCCTGCCAAGATCTCCGGGAAGGACTCGATCGCCAACATTAGAGAGCTCTCATACGAGTTGCTAGCCTCATCGTTCTCCGTTTAGGATGGTTAAGGCTGTCTCAACGGCGTAGACTGGTCTCAAAGAATTCCGTCGATCATGGTTGGGATTAATCACTTTCCTCAACATCGGGGCCTCGAACACTTCTGTATCGCTACTATAATTTAACTTCATGTTTGTAACCCTCATTAAAGCTGTATGTGTGTCAGCCTTACACATCAGTATTAGAGCAATTCGCAAATGTACCTGAAGCTTTCATTTAGTGTTATGGTGAAGAATGGGAGGATTTGATTAGTCATGATGCAACATTCGTCCAGGTTGATGTCAGATGCAAGGAGGCTCGGGATAGGGGTATTGCTTTTTGAACTACTCACATAACAATTGCACATTCGGGCAACAAAGACACTATCGTTGACATATATTTCCAGTGACGAAGGCGCCGTAATTTTTTAGAGGATGAGATAGTTAACTTATCTAACAGCCTCAAACATAACCTAGTTTCAGTCAAATCCTTACCTGATTGATGTCATTGACCGATTTAATTATCCCACAAGTCTCAAAAATCTGCGAGATGGATTTCAGGTTTGCTGTCAGTTCTCGTTCTCCATACCTCTACATGCACAGAGTTACGCAACAACAAGAGCTCAGGGCTCTCGTTTTTCAAACATTCAAATATGAGAAACACATATTTCTTGGCTTTTATTGGCGATCAACAACATGCAATACGAGACTTCGACCACAGTATTTCTGTGTATGGCCTGTATGAGCCACTATCGAGTTCCCATTGTCGCAGCCGATTTCTAGTACTGTGCGATGTTCCATTCAGGATTCGGGTTCGGTATAACACAAGAGGTCAGGTAGATGGAATGCTCTTGAGCGAGAACAAGTGGGCAATTAACTGGCAGATGATTGCCAATGGCCTCATACTCTTTAGGTGTTATACCCAGAGTTATAGGCCAATAAGAGGTCAAATCACGTATGGCAGCAAAAGTGGCCAAGGCAAAAATGTCAGGAAAGAAAATAGTCAAGAAAGTGCCGTTGGTAGCTTGAGGCCTAGATGGCCATATGCAGATAGGTATGGCTACAGAATCTACTCTGAATTTGAAGGGGTCTACAAGAGTTTGGAAGAAGAAAATCCACTACAGGCAATTGGTCAATGGGGTCACAGACCGGGTCTCAATGGGCCATCCTAAGCCTGGACAAAGCGACGATGTCATTTTTATTGAAGTGCCTAAGGTCATTGAGAGGAGATTCATAAACGCAGAATCGCCCTGCGTCGTAGAGCTTACAAGCTAATTTTTTTTTTAAACATGAGCTTTTCTGGTAGTGATTAATTATCATAATATTAGCCTAGTATGTATTTTTTTCTTGTATTGACGAAACGATCTAATATAATTGTTTATAAGATATAGGTATTCTAACTAGATAAATAATTTTGATGAAAGTTTTACGGAGATTTGAACAGCTAATACGGACAATATTCAAACGCCCATATATATTGAACATCGATTAAATTACAAAAAATACTTTTTAATAATCATACCGATAGTCATTTGTACAAATGATACGATTTTCATAGTTTTAAAATTTTTGGAAACAAATTGATCATTATTTTTTATGAGTGTGGAGGGATAACGTTTTGGACACATTATGGAGTCATGATCAAATTATGGAGTCCATCTCTGATAGATGTTATATAATGATTGAGAAAATCTACCACCTGTGGTACTTAAATCAAATGATATTTCTCTTTTCAAAAAATTTGTCAAAATATCGTAAAAAAATGAGATTTGATTAGATTATTTGTTCTTAATTAAATGATAATTATCTATGAAAAATTTCCCAAATATTTCGGTATAAATTCTGAACAAATTTGGACAAATTATACATACTTAGAATGTGGTACCTGCTTTCAATCTTGGTTATTTTTGATTTATTCTCGAATATTTCTGGTCTGATGAGTATGTATTAATTTAAATTTTGGACCAAAAAGATGCTACAAAGAACCATACGTCGGATATTGTTCTTGGTATGATGAATATACCTTATATTATTATGAAGCCAATGGAGAAACTTGCGAAGAGTTTCGTTCGTGTGGTAGTGATAGTCCCAGCACAAATGTGTTTTGGTCAATACAGGACTGCAGTGCCGAATGTGTAATTCCAATGAGGATCAAGTATCAAGGTACATAATATGTGTAATTAGAATGTCTCATAGATTGGGGCGAAAGTTATATACCACCGAATGATGAAGGAAATTTCTCGATAGCATTTAACAAATATGCTGGTAGGTGTGTCGGATATGAACCAAATGGTAACTACCCAGAGCCGCTCAGATTCCAAACCGTAGAGGGATGCGAACTGCATTGCATTTATCATAAAAGTTTGTGGTAAATGATGAATTACTAATAACTTTATTTGCTTATCAGCATCAAATATATATATATATATATGGGGGTTTCAAAATATTTTTCATACGGTTAGTAGCATTTAATAATAATTTATCCGAATTAAAAATTTTTAAGCATTTTCTAAACTATTCGAATTTCATTAAAATGGCGACATTCATGAATCGATTGAATCTACTCCTTGAACTATACACAAGGGGTATATCAAATAATGTTACAATTTTCAACAGTGATTCATCATCAAAATCCTCATTTAAACATCTGATTTTAATACAGAATCGTTGATTTTCGAGCATCTTCACATGATTTGATCACTCTATATGCTCGATGCATTAACTAATTTGGAATATTGTAATATAGGTCTCATGCTTCACAAATATATCTTAAAGACCCCATTTTCTTTCATTGATAATGTTCAAATTAGAATACACAATCATCATTGATCTTTTTGTCATAGGAACCTCTATACGTTAGCTTGTTTATATCTTTTCAAGTTTAATTAATTTTTCATTGATTAATATCTTGATTTTTGGACACCAGAATGATCCCTGAACTTTAATTGTAATTATTGGGACTAAGATTTCATTTCAGGCAGATTTGAAATTCCAAAATATCAACTTAATGTACAATTAGTTCATTTGTATATTAATAATAAAAACAAAGAAAATATATTCGGTTTAGAATAAAGGGGTCGGCAACAAATTTATGATATTTTTAAATATGTTTATAAATCCCTGTTATACGAAAAAACGAATATACCCAATTTATCATGTAAATTCGACTTACAAAATTTTTATCTATCAAGCTAAGTTTCAACCTTGACATAAAAAATTATCATTATTAATATACGCCTTTACATCAAATAAGCCTTTCTAAATACACGATCACAATAGTTTCGACTTATAAAATCATAAAAACGTCAGTAGTGCAGTGAATTTTGCAGCAAAACGCATCTGCATATTTTTGCTAATTGGATGTTAAATTAATCGTTTTCAGGTCATTAATAACATTAATGATTTGAGTTTTTAAATAAAATTGCTTAAAATTAAAATCTTTTAAAAATACTTATTAAATTTTTATTAATTACTCGAAGAAATATGTATAAAAACTTGTGCCTCTACTTCAATACATTATTTGTCTACTGCAAGTTATTTCTGTGATATTTAAAAAATATTTATTTTCAGCTCTAATTACATTCGGATATATATTTCCAGTTATAATTTCACGAATGGGGCATATTTATGCAGATATTAATGAAAAATTTACTTCATAAAAAAACATCTAACATGCGTCTATGCTTCGAATTTCAAAACTCGAGTCCAAATGTTGAAATTTCACCATTGTATTTTTTAAGCAGTGAAAAGAATAAGCAAGGTGAATCTAGGGTTATTTAATCAAAAATTGATTTTTCAAGGATTTTCTACAACAGATAATTGCGTAGACTAAACGGCGTCTAGCGATAAGACGCTTTAAGACAGCGGAGGCGACAACTCGAGAACTTGATTCGAAATGACATCGTCTCTTGGTTAAGGCATTCAATGTCGTGTAGATGTGTACACGGTCGTGCACTTGACCTGGTTACCTGTAACGGCTTTTCTGTCTTGGTGCTCTTGTAGCTAGCTTGACCGTTAGAGGAGATACTATATTCTCACTCATTCTGATTGTGGCTATCCAGACATCGGGTCCTGTAATCCCTGTACATGACAAATTGTAAAACTAAAAAATGGCCTTGACGGAAAGGGCAGCCTCGGGCTAGTTGGCGTCATTTTGGCTTTCACCACAAGGCATGGCATTTTGAGATCATTTGGCGGTTTGAAATCGTTTGCCCATTAATTTATCCATGTGTTACTATTTGCCATGTTTGGATGTAAAGAACTACTGTCGTTTCATTCCTTTATGAAATCTGATGGCTACCTAGTACAATACTAGCAGAGGGTTATGGCAAGGGGTACAGAGGCATGGCTTACATAGACGATTGCAGTTCGGCGCTAGATCAGATCTTCGGCTGCATGCATGAGAGACCCAAACAAGCAGATATATAAGAGCGTCATCAGGCTAGCCTTTCATAAACGAACCGCCAGATATCAAGAAGTGTAAAGCTGATTGCCGAGTGATTTTTCTAAAACCTGCAACGACCGTATCGCACGAAAATCTTTACACAGAATTTTAGGGAGATGGATACTTAAATGGGGTAAGAAAATATTTCCGGTTATTATTATACCACTGCACTGTTACACTTGAGGCAATCGGCGTGTCTACTACCCCATCCACAAAAAAGGTAGGAAACCTGTTCAAATTTTATTTTAATCAAATAAAAATTTTATTTATTTTTATCTCTTTGTGTATTTCTCACTTATCTAATTTTTATGATGTTATTATTTAATTGAAAATCATTTAATATTATATAAAAATTAAAAATACGAGTTATAACTCAGTACTGAGAGGGCCTCATTCACAACGTTGAACATCTATCTTTATTATGCGGGTCGTGAGAAGTTGGCCTCATCCAATATTTTTTAATTTATTTCTCAAATCTATCGTTTATTTTCAATTTGTCAAACTTTTCATGTATATTTTATACTATCATTAACGTAAAAACAATAATCATTGATATTCGAGAATGTACAACAATGATATTTTTAGAATTGGCAAATGGATGTAAAGTTTAAAATTTATTTTTTGAAATATATGGTGAAAATAAGCGATATTAATACTCTTCTACAACGTCTCGAGAATGCTCGTAAAAGCATGGAAGTTTATATATTGGTGTATTCCATAATTTATTAAAAATACACAAAGTGAGATTTTTGACTGATATAAATATAAAATTTAATTTTATCGACCCATTGTTATGATTGGCAATTGATCATTTATTATATGTAAATCAATCACATGTACTAAGATATTTTATCGAACCTGTTAAAAGATTTGTATATGATCAACAATTATTAAGTAACAGGTTGCTTAAAATTCCGTCAATATTAATCCTTTGCTTGTTACATGGTAAATATCGATGTACATTTTCAAAAGTTTGAGGCAGACCAATTCAATCATTTTTGAATAATTATAACAATTGAGAATGCAGTAACGGCTTTCGTTCTTGATTACTTTTAGGTTTTGAATCAATTTGTACACAATAAAGCATTTTTAGAAATGGCTTTTATTTATATAATATGCTCAATCATAAATGCAAAGGTAATTGACAGTCAAATCACAAAGCGATCCTTTTTTCTCCATTACTGAAGAGGTATTCGGGGAGCACATGAATTATCAATTATTGTCACTGCTTGTATGATTATAGTAAAAAAAAGTGATTTCAGAGAAGAATAGGAGAGACAACGCATGGTGACAATTAAATTATAAGAGTTCTAGACGGGTTTGAGAGCTATAAGGCGAACCATTACGACTAATTTTACTGGATTGTTCTTTATTTCATTCTACAATCCACATGTTTCACGTACATGCATGACAACATTTTATATAACACATATTTTACTATGAGAAAAATTGTACGCGAAGTTACGTTTTGAATATTCATATATCCATTCAATGAAACCTTTAGTCTGATAAAGAAGAATCTAAATATACGCTTATTAAAAGAGTGAATAAAACCCTGCAAAAACAAATTGTGTTTTATCTGGTCGTCCTGTTATAAATATATCCGTTTTTTTAGATTTTTTTAATAAGGAATTGTTTTTGAATATGTGCTTTGACTAACAGTTTATTTTATAAATTTTAATGACGTTTATCTGAAAATCTAAATATATCTATTAATTTTACTGTATTTTTTAACTTAAGTTTTTGATTTATTTTGAAATTGCGTTGAGGATTTGGTGTGAATGGTCAATCAAACGTCGGGATAAGATTACAAAACCAGAAAACAGTAACTAAACAATTAATTTTACAACTTTGTTTGATATTTTTTTAATTAAAAAAATATAGATTTTTATATGATAAATATAGATATAATAATAAATTTTTCAATCTTAGTTGTTAGATTCACACTACAGGTCTGCAAAACGAGGTTTTTTTTAACTGTATCATATATAATAGCTCTCTCGAGGAACCGCCATGACTTTTAACTAGAGGCCATTTAAAAATTACACGTATTCTTGATTTTTAGATATGTATCATTTTCACAAGACCAGATCTTCTGAAAAACAGTCATTATATTTACCAAATACGGATAATATTCGTGAATATAAAGCTGGAGGAGATAAACGTTGTAAAAAATGAATTAAAATACGACGCATAACATATTTTATTTGATATTCAATTCTGTCACAATATTTTTTGCTCTCTTCCAAAAATTTTCACATGATGAGATAATTTTACAGTAATTTCATATATGGCTGAAATCTTAAAATCGACAAATGTATTTCACATTTAGTAAAAATAGTTCGAGTTTCTTCGTCAACATTTATTATTTTTGGCGTGACTAGAAATCAAGGGCCTGAATGACTTTGTATGGATGTACATAAATTTTATACCTCGTCATGTTTAACTTTTTATTTTACTTCTGACTTACATATCAATTTGTTAACGCAAACATTTATCAGTTTATGGCGATCAATTCCATGGCCTGTTTGGCATCAAAATTGATTTAAAGAAATTTTGAAATAAACGGAAAAATGACTCTGTATAATAATGGTTAAAAAAAGTGCGCGCCACAATATTTTTTTAATGAGTATCAAGTTTAATAAAGCTGATAGATACCTTTATTGAATCGATTTCAAATACTATTTAGTCGATTTATTTAGTTAACATCAAGGTTGATTAATTAAAATAAAAGGATTTTTATTCGGTGGCAACGATTCTTAAATTGATTTCAATGTTTATTGATTTCAATGTTTATTGAATTAATTTTAAAGATTATTAATTTGATATAAAGGATTATTAAGTTGATTGCAATAATTTTTAAGTTGATATCTGGGTTTATTAAGTTTGTTGCATGGATTATTGTATTGATTTCAAAGTATTTAAATCGCATTGAAAGGTTTATTAAGTTGTATGACGTTTTTTAAAATTTATTGCAAAGTATTTAACGTGTATTGAAAGGTATATTAGAGTTTCATCCTAAATCGAGCAGATCTAATACCAAAACACAGGAAGAACATCCTAGACCGTAAAAATGTCTCATCCTCAATCGCACACATCTCATTGTGAATTAAATTTCAGATATATACAAAAATATTTATAAAGAGATTTTACAAAATTATATGAATGTCTAATGTGCGATTTACGATGAGTTAGTAAAGATTTAGAATTAGATACATGCTATTTGGAATGACATACGGGTGATGGAGGATGAGACGTGTAAGATTTAGGATGAGATGGGGGCCGTTTAGGATGATATCATTGTGGTTTCAGATAAAAACCTTATTTAAAGTTTTGTTTGTAAATGATTATTATGGTTGTTGAAAACTTCAATAACCTTTTTGAAGCGTCTATTTGTAAGATAAAATATTTATAAAGTTTGTAAATTGATTATTAATTTGATTTCAAATATTATTAAGTTGATAGAAAAACCTAAATATTCTGGAATTTGTGGCACATCATCGGATTAATAATGATACTAAACACCTGTATGTTCCAAAATTTTTCGAAATAATCCAAATTTCACCAATTTCATGCTTAACTGAACATAGAGAAATATACCTAAAAATTTAATTTGCATCTATATGTATGTATTTCATCAAACTTCTCCTGACTTTCTTTTCAATGTATATTTTCTTTTATCATGCATTAGGTATTTTTATCTATTATACCACTTAGCGCATGCTCTTCGAATGTTTACCTATTAAATTTTTATACATTGAAACGTTAATTTAAACCTATAAATCGGTGGTTTTCTCCAATTTTTTTTAAAGAAAATACGAATAATCATTTGATGAAAAGTTGCAATTTAATTATTTAAAAATTGTGTGTATTACCTGACATATCACGCAAGTTCAACTCCAAGTTGATACAAAATAAATATTGAATTAATTTATGTATATATTTAATAACGATAATGTTTATGATAATTAATAATAGTCGGAAATCTTTGAGAGGGAAGATATAAAATTCAGAAACTATTTTTTAGGGTTCAATAAAGATATCAATTTATATTTTTAGTTTGATGACATAAAATAATTTCTCACATAACGTATTATATCAAAATTTTCGATACAACAACTCCATCAAAGCTTTCATAAATTCTACATACTCTTTTAACTGAAAAAGTTATATTTGGTCTTTAAAAACACAAATATTAACGATCAAATCATATATTGTCATTTATCAGGCACCGCCTTCATCTAGAATGAGATTTTAGCACTATTAAATATGAATGAAATAATTTAATTTTTGGAATCAAAGTGTTGTATATTCCTGTGGCTTTGTTTTAAAATAGCACAAGTTTCTTCCATTGATTTTAATTCAAAATTATAAAACATGAACTTGATATATCATAACAAAGAGAGACGTGTGGTAGAATCTAATTTGACTAACGATGAATTTCGTAAAATACTTGCTCAATTTATATTAAAGAAAAATTTTTCATTTATAATTACGGTAAATCATGGTTTTGATCCTCAACAACAACAAAAAAGACATTTTTTTAATAACGAAATTAAATGTAGGTTTTTCCGTACAAACCGCGTATGCTGTTTCCATTTTATTAAATTTTCAGAAAACAAGATTTATCATCACGAATCATGCGAAATTCGTTTATATATTTATACAATTAATGAGTTTTCATATTTTATTGCGCATGCGAAATGCATATCATATATGTAAAGGAAAATAGACATGTCTACAATTGATAAATTTACATATTTAATTTTAACATAAAATTCATAAAATCGGAAACTAAATTAAAGAAACAATATTACAAGAAAAATTTGGTGGATAATGAATCATATAGAAAACCATTCAATCATTGTGTTTTTTAATTATCTTTTTCCAGCATATCGCAAGATCTAATTTGTTAATTAATAAGTTTTTTCGCATGAGCGGATTCCCTGAAACGAACCCTTGGAGCTTTGAAAGCATAAACAAAATGATGTCGTTGACCCGTTTAAGTATCATTCCAGCCGCGAAATAATACATTTAAATTTTCGAGAAATTCGGTCGCATGGCATTCAAGCCGCCTTTTCTGAAATAATGTCTCCCTACTTGAGATCAATGCAGCGTAATTCGAATAAATTATCATGAATAATCCCAACCCTTAAAATTTTTTGGCTATCGCATGTTTGTGATAAGATATCTTACACACACCCATCGGGTGCATGAACTATACTGCCATAACACGATTTATCATTGTCGCACACAGTGCCTTGTACCATACAAACGTATCACTGTATTTGACCTGTTCAATTTTGACACTCAAGATTTCCGACAAATTTAACTTCATTAGATTTTAATAAATGACGAACATTTAATTACTGCAATGTTTTAGAATTTATTTCTCACATTTACCATTAAATTGCTTAAATCAACATGCATATTTGTTGCCATCAATAAAAGTAAATTTTTTTATTGAAGTCATTGAGGTAACATCAATCTAAAGACTACCGGATTATGAATCCTATATGGGTCAACCTTAGCACCAAATTGTGACTAAGTATATTGCAATTTGCGATACCTGTGAGTATAAAACTCAAATCTTAAATATTATATGTCTTGTCGCTTCAATGCCGAATTAAAAAATATAATGGGGGTTAAAAATAACTAAAACAAGTATTATTTATCTCCTCTAATATTGTCTATGCATATAGAGTTATCGTTTATATTCCTTAGTATAACCAAATAGTTTGAATATGTTAAAATTAAAATATTTTGTGCCTGTAATTTGAAGAAAACCACGAGAAAATGCGTTTATTATTGCTTTGGACATGTTTTGTTTATTTACGTTTAATTTCATAGAAACATTAAAGATTTTAAGTAAAAATTAAGTCACACGCTTAGAATGTCTCCCATTTAAAAAAGTACTATGTCCTAAAAGAGATCTCAAACTCAGTAATATTGGACTTCTTTTTCAAATCGCGAATCGATAAAATTCATTATAATGATCTTAATTTAAATATTATACAATAATAAATATC
>JWZT01000486.1:103183-114818 GCA_000827895.1 Thelohanellus kitauei
TGCTGTAGGAGGCTCGAGGCCTAGAAAGACTTATGCAGAAAGATATAGTTTGCGAAATCTCCTCTGAATGTAAAGGGGTCTACAAGATCTTGGAAGAAGAAAATCCAATAGAGGCCACAGGTTAAAGGTCTCACAGAGCTCATCTCATCAACCATTCAAGGCCTGTACAAAGCGACGATGTCGACCGTATTGAAGCGTCCAAGGTAATTGCAAGCAGATCATGAACGCAGTATCGCCCTGCATCGTTAACGAAATTAACACATTTTTTTGAAAAATACGGTCTTATCTTGTTATTATTAGTTCTCATATATTAGCTTAGTATATATTCTTTTCTTGTATTGACGAAACGATCTAATATAATTGTTTATAAGATGTAGATATTCTCACTAGATAAATATTTTTGAGAATCTTTTACGGAGATTTTAACAGTTAATACGAAAAATATTAAAAAGGCCAGATATATTGAACAGCGATTAAATTACAAAAAAGATTTTTTATAATATTAACGATAGTCATTTGTACAAATGATACGATTTTCAAGGTTTTTAACATTTTTGGGAACAAATTGATAATTAATTTTGATGGTAGTTGAGCGATAATGTTTTGAACATATAATTAGAAGTCATGATCATAATTATGGACTACATCTCTGATAGATGTTATATAATGACTATGAAAATCTAGCCCCTGTGTTAATTAAATCAAAAAAAATGTTTACTTGATCAAAAAAATTGTTCAAAACGTCGTAAAAAATTAAGAAATGATCAGATTATCTCTAATTGATAAAATGCTAATTATATATGAACATTTTCCCAAAAATTTCGGAATAAAAACCAATGAAATTTTGACAAATTATACCTACTCAGAATGAGGTACCTGCTGTCAATCTTGGTTATTTTTGATTTCTTCTCCAATATTTCTAGTCTGATGAGTATGTATTTAATTTAAATTTTGAACCAAAAGTATGCTTCAAGGAACATTACGTCGGAGATTGTTCTTGGTATGATCAATATACCTTATATTATTATGAAAGCTTCGGAAGAACCTGCGAAGAGTTTCGTTCATGTGGTAGCGATAGTGCAGATCTAAACGTTTTTTGGGCAAAACAGGACTGCGAGGCTAAATGTATAGTTCCAAGTTACGTCAAGAATGATGGTAAAATACTTAATGTGATTAGGATGTCTCATAGATTGGGGTGAAAGTTATTTACCAGCTGAAGCGTTAAATCAATCTATGATAGCTTTTAATATATATAGAGCCAAGTGCATCCCATATGAAAAAAAAGATGGATATCCTGAGCCTCTCATATTTGAAAGCGTAGATGAATGCAAAAAAACCTGCATTTACAGAGAGTTATGGTAATCAATCGATTGCGAAAAACTAGATTTGCTAATTAGTATTTTTGAATGCTTTTTCATGAAATATTTTTATTTAAATTAGTATTGAGAAAAAATTGATATGTTCTGATTCTCATTATTGATCGACCACGCCCTTTACATAATATTCACAATAGTATTTTCGCATGATTAATTTTTGGTAATTTGTATTAATTTATATTCACAAAACTTAAATAGATTGTAATTTTTATGAGTGATTGATATCAACAATTCTCAGGGTTGAACATATTCAGATCGCATGAAAATACTGTGATAATCTAGAATATTAAATTAATTTTTAGAGTAGCTGTAATCAAAATAAAATACACAAACAACAGTATGAGACATATAATTGAATTCCCTTCGACTAAATAACAGTTAATGTATAGCAGCATATATAAGAGGTGAAAATAGTGTAGAGTATTTACTGTTAAAGCCTGACGCTGAAACGATCGATAGACATGTAGTCCATGCAGAAACGCATCTGGCAATGTATATCCTCACGTAGAATATATACAAACTGCGTCAAGGCAGTAAAAACTAACTATTACAACAATGCTACGGTGTTTTATTCGCAAGGTTGCTCACCATAGCCTTTCTAAGACATGGAAATACACATGGATAATGTTTCAGATATTTCAAAGGCGCTTTCGTTAGACTCTTATGAAATGTTCATTCTCCGTAATGAGGGTTCTGGTAAGATATAAGCTCAGTACGACGCGTCTTTTCTTCTTAAAAACGGAGTACAAGCTCTTCGTCACCTACTTTTGTTCCAGTCGTCCACACTCCATCCAGGGATTTCTTGAGCGCTTGCAGCTCTGTCATCCTGTAGTGGGATTGATAATGGCCGGGGGAGTTGTAAGGATGTACCATGACAGCCCTCGACATTTGAGGAGGATATAGAACTTTACCCGAAAACCCAGATAGAGCATGATGTAAATTTGTGAACATGATGTGAAGAGTGATCACCCAATGCACCCGCTAATAAACTCGCCTGTTCAATGCTACATTCCCGTGAATTTCTTTTCGGGGTTAAGTCGAGGTCTGGCTATTCCAAGATTAAAGATGGTCAATCGCTAGAGGTTAGCGTTGATAGGCTGTACTTCGCAAACTATCTTATGAATCATCAACCTGGATATGAGACACGTTTAGCTTGAGAGGCAGGATTTCAATCAATTAGATTCGAGAGGGGAAGGGTTAGAGAAATCTAAGTTATCCGAACAGTTCTAAACAGAGAATGGCTGAATTTAAATTGAGTCGTAACTATAAATGAACATCGATTCAGCCAGGACAGCGCCAGTAAATTTACGTTGACAAGCTTCGCGTATTAAGCTAAGTTTGATAAGGACGTCGGTTCAGACGATGGATTTGAGATAAGACACGTATTACAGATATCTGTGTCCATTTTGACGATTGCCTATTCGTCAAACCTAGCGATTGAGAGGTATGAAAAATCTCGAATCGTATCATCCATTGCGTAAAGGTGGCCCAACACCAAGGCGATAACTGTACGTTATTGTATCCCGAGTTATGCTTCAGGTTGTTATACAGAGCAAGATACATTTTTTAATTTAAGGTTCCTTATCTACCATTCAAGAGAATCATTGTTGACCGCACAGCCATGATTAGATACATCTCCTTATTTCAAAAGATCACGATTTAATGGGGAGGTATGATCCACGAACATACCGGAAGTGGATACTACAATATCCACAGAGATGAAGGCGTTCGTGAAGGCTGTAACAGGAGTTGTGAGCGATTATCACTGATTCTCAATACTGCCGGTCCTTGTATATTGGGTCAAATGTAGTCTCTGGCCAACCAATTCATGGGTCAATCTGGATATCTCCTACAGTGTGTTCTAGTTATTGGATGTATATATTCACTTATGTGCTTGACAGCATTCAAGGCAATAATATTGTCCTGGAGGTGGAAGGCATACATTATTGGCAGGAGAGGCAGGACGTCGGTTCGTGGCTAGTCACACTTGTGTGATCTCTACATGATAACAATAGGGATTGAAATGAGCTCAACTCACGCTTGAAGCAGATGGGCGATGAATATAGAATCTTAACAGCGATAAGCTTGTACGTACACGACAAGCTCTCACGCTTGAAGCAGATGGGCAATGAATATAGAATCTTAACAGCGGTAAGCTTTTACGTACACGACAAGCTCGGTGTGTGCAAAACAAGATGTTACTATCCCGATAGGCAATACACCCCGGAACGTTGGTTTAAAGCTTGGCAGTTCACGGCGAGTTTTCGCCTAACTGCGCCAACAGCGAAATAGTGTTGATTCGATGAGATATATGGTACAATTATACTTCTTGTGCTGGAGACAGGACGGATCTGTAAATCTAAGAAACTAATGTATTAATGGAATGAAGAGGCTACTCGCTGAATGTTTTTAAAACCGGCGCGAAATTGTTGAGTAAATGGGCCGCCATCCTCTTATCTTGGCAGGTGCATCGAATGGGGGAGAATATCAGCATGGCGAAGATGAACAAAATGGCACAAAAGTAAACAGTTAATTGCCCTGACTGTATTCCGAGCGTTAAGTGGTAATCCACAAATAATTTTCATTCCTGTTTTAAACAACTTCTTAACATACTCTTCTGCTATGAACACTTTCATCAGTTTTGAGACTTCATATTGCCCCAAAACTTTTAGAGTTCTTTCGAGGTAACAAACTTTTAAAGTCTGTTCTACTGGTTTTTGAGTGATACCAGTAAACACGGTCGCCGACTGACAAATGTTTACCGTTACACATAGAGATCAAAATCCCCCAATCGGGGGTAGGATCGATTTTGACTGGTCATTCATCGTTGACCAGATATTCTTATCGTGCAAACAGGCGATATTGTTAAATCTGATTCAAACAATATACAATCAGTTGTTAGGAATATCTCTTCAATCATAGAGATATTTTGCTTATCGCCACGATAAACAGAAGAGTGATATGAAGGTTTTCTTCCGGAATTAGCACTAAATCTCAATTAAACGGCAGTATAAGGTTGTTAGAGATGGCTACTCTTGAGAATAATGATTCCCAGGCGCTCGTAATCAAAACTGTTATAGCTGCTTTCCATCTCAAAATGTGAACCACTAGCTTGTGGATCACGTGATAATGTACCTCGGCCATAGACTTTAGTAGTTGACCATAGATGGCATAATATGTTTATTCACGTTGCAGCCATAATACCTGAGAGGCAGAATAGTTAATATAGCCTTTCACACATCCTTAATATTTCTACTGACCGGGTGCTGAAGCACAGCAATAAAATTCTTTCACGGTTTGCCTCAGGCAATTTTACTATTTGTGTTGATATAATTTTATATGCCACGTTCAGGCATGTGATTGATATGAAGATTGATATCGTGGTAGCCTGCTTTCATTTATTAACAAAGACTTTATCCTCATAAAAAAGCAGCATCGGGCATTTGTGTGGTCCATAGAAATGTATAGTCAAGACGCAATTCCCCATCGTAAAATACTATAATTTTTTTAGAATAAATGCAGTATGTTATCAAGACTCGAGAACAACCAATCTAGCTACTTCTGGATTATGAGCAGTCGTATCTTTTGGCGCATGGCGCTGAGCTCGATAGTTTATTCATGCTTGTTCAAATGTTGAAGTTCTCTATGCTATGAAATGAAAGTTTCTCCCAAGCGATATCCTGCTGAAAGGAAAAGAGTGCTGGTTATTCCTATGAAGGTTCATGATGAATGATTAGGGCGGCTCATGCGATGGATGAGTTGGGGCATGAATCGATTCACATTTCTGATAAAGATAGCGTGAGCCTCTTTTTCTCTCGACCATTTCGCCAGACCTAAGTATTCTCGAAACGTTTAGAGCTGGATGAATGGATTCGTTGCATCATGTCTAAGTTTATCAGCGCTGAAATTATCGGACCTGCGTTTTATGATGTTTACCGTAGTTTCGGTAATGGCCGGAGACAGGATTTCTAGCCTGCTGAGCCATCGATTACCACCGCGATCGCCATCTGCCAATTTTCAAAGTTTCCTTACACAGTTACACTCTGTGAACTATAAGTGAAGGCAAGGTTTAGAGTTAGGCATGCATCAGCCTGCATATCTTAGGTGCCTTTTTAAAATCCCAAACGGCTACTGTACTAACAGCAAGAAAACTTGTATAAGCTGTTGCCATGAAGTCCTGGTATTCAAGGCCAATAGCGAGTTCTCCTATAGAAGAATTAACATCAGACATGGGGCAGAATAGAACGTGTGCCTTTTGCTTCCTTATTATGGGAACATATGGTTCATATCTCGAGAGCTAACAAGCGTCTTCGATAGCCAACCAGAGGAGAATTTTTTAAATCTTACAAGCCTCTTAGTGTTCTGATTGCAATACGGCTTAAGGCACCTGTCGCATCAAAGCGCGTCTCGGGTGTGGAGCGAGTTAGCACTCGCTCATTGCATTGTGTATGACCTCTTCAGGATCCATAATTATACTATATTTAACGTTTCTAAATCTGGAATCAAGCTAGTTCGAGCTCATCGCGAAGAACCATTACGTGAGAATTTGCAGAATGGATTTGAAATCAATCCTTATTGTTCATATGAAGTATACAAAATAGCACAGGCCAGAGAAAAATTTACTTTTAAAAGAACATGTGCTCGGAATGTTTCATACTTGCGCTCTTGCGGAGTATTTGCTAAGTCTGACTGTGGTGCAGCAAACGAAATAACGTACAACTTTCGATGATGCAAGGGTGTTTATGTAACGAAATTTAACGTTGAAACATATCACCATGAAAAATATGGTGGACATCAAGGTAAGGAAAAGGGAATATGTCCAGAAAATATTATCTCAAAATATGCGAATGCTAGAGGCGGACGGGTTCGTAATTGATGTTGATGGAATGTAATTTAAAAATTATCTTGTGTATGTTTTTTGACATTCAAGAGCCATGTCAAAAAACATTATTCATATCCACAGTTAACGAATATTATGGCATACAAGTTTCTTGAAGGCCTTGTACCACATTGAGTAGCCATATATCAGGCGATCGTGTCCTATCACCCATCATTAAGCTTTCAATGCACACTAGATTTCTAGCAGAATAATAATAAAAAAAATCATAATGATTCCACAAGATTAAGCACAACTGTTTTTTTATTAATAAAGTCATGACTAAATTCGAAGTAAATTCTTAATGTATTCATTCTTTGGAGATGATTTCTTAATATTCTCCATAGAAACAGTAGCTTTGAATAAGATTATATCTGTGTATAAAGTTTTTTAAAGAATTTCCTAAGCTATTTGAATATAAATCAACTACTGACATCAATGAATCTTTTATATTGAGACCTGGAAATGTATTTGAAGTTCTTTTATCCATTTTACCGAATTTCAAAACATATTAATTACAAATATATCCTCGCTTAAACGTCATCAACTGATTTATATATAATATTGCTTATTTCCATGCCTCTGTCTCGGATATGATTGTTCTATGTGCACCATACAGTCTAGATCAGACTTTTTGATATATACCTCATTCTTCACAAATATAGATTCAGTTAATCTATAGGTTGCTTTACAGTATATGTCCACATACCCCTTCTTTATTCTATATATGGTTGAAATTAAAAAAATAAACGTTATAGTTAATCTCTTGATCATTCAATCATGGATCTATTGACTGTTTTATCTATTCTAAACTTCAGAGAATATTACAATGATTAATATATTGATTTTTGAGCGTCTGAATAAACATTTACCGATCCTGAACATTGATTTGATTCGCATTTCCACTGCAGTTTTATTTGAAATCCGGCGATACCATTTCTTTCGACTATTTGTTCCTTTGTACATTAATAAATACAAACAAAAAGATTTTGGTTCAGTATATAGGTGTTTTGAATTAAAAACATATCTGACAATATCTTTTGAAATCGTGGTTGTACGATATAACCGATCTGCGGATTTTATCTTGTAAATTCAACTGATGTAATATAATTTATTTAGACAATCGTTAAACATGAAATCTAAAATTCTCATCATTTATTTGTGGCTATACACTTAATAAATCGTGCGAATCACACGAATACCATTTTGTCGAATTGTCCAAAAAGAAATACGGCCGTTCAAGAGAGAAATGTTGCATAGAAATGGACGGGTGTCCCTCAATTTTCTAATATTATGTTACATTTTTCATTTAACGATATTAATTCATGTGATAATGTGAGTTTTTCGAATTGGCCTAAACTAACATTATTTTTGAGCAATAAACATTCATGTATTTCTTTAAATTATTGGCATGGAGCTTGTCTATTAATTTTGAATCTTCAACAAAGTGCTCTTTTCTATACAAGGTTTAGTTTTTCGTGATATTTAAAAAAGTAATAGTTTGCATTTCTGATTACATTTGGGTATTAATTGCCATGTATAATTACAAGAATCGAGCGCCATTATATAAATTATAATGACAAATTTGCATCTTTTAAAACAAAAAAACCATAATTCGTGTGCTTTTCAATATTCCAAACTAGAGCTAAAGTGTTAGAGTTTCATAATTTGATTTTTCGGAGAGGAAAGAAGGAATATTAAGCTAATCTATATAGATTAGGCCTCAACAAGATGATCGCGTTTTTTTAACCTCATTGAGTGGGTCACCTCTACCACGATGCGCGATTCGGCACTGGTGGCACCTGTAGCCACGACATGAGCAATAGATTCGAAATACATTCGTCGCTCGGTAAAGGATTTGGATAGCCTGAAAATGTGCACATCTTCGTGCTGTTGATAACTGTCCTTTAGCGATTTTTTTTCTAAGCACTCTTTGCCCTTTTGACCATCAAAGATTTAAATGCAGTCTAATTTTCCGCCTATAGTCATATAGGTCTCGAGTCCTGTAAAGCATTTGGCTTCCTATTTTTCGACGTCAAACCTTTTCATTGATGACCATGGCTACCACATTTGTGCTTTCCCCTTATTGGCCAGTAACTCTAGCTTTACACATTAAGGATATTAGGCCTTAGAAAAAATCTTCCTTTTTTAGCCAATTTTTCTCCTTTGTTAGCGTATCATGCAGTTAGAAGCTGTCGTTTCATCGGCTGTGAAAAATTTTGAGTCTAAGTACAGTACTAGCTTCAGGTTGCGACAAGTCGAACTCGGGTTTAGCCGACCTAAGCTAAGCGTAGGACAGCAGCTGGCCTGACCTATTGACTTATGAAAAAATCATTCAAATAAAGGCCAGAAATAATGGTTTCACAGGTTAGCCTGTTCAAAAAAGGCAAGTTCCAGATTCCTTAGTTTGTTCACAAGTACCTGCGGGGCGTCGAAAACGCAACTCTATGGAATCGCTCGATAACCATCACGCAAGATTCTTCTGTCCAATGGATATTAAAATGAGACAAGGATACACATCCGGATATTATGTAACCACAAAACAGTTACGTTAGTGGCAGTGAGCTCAAGTCCACTACCTCATTCATAAACACGACCGGGCAGCCTTTTACAAATTCATCATTATTAATGGCAAAAGTAATATATTTATCAAGGATATCATCATAAATCTTGCAGATCTCATTTGTTATCGCGCTAATCGATTTTTTATAAGAAAATTTAAAAATGCCTAAAACTGTATGGAAATTAATCTTAGTATAAATGATTAATATTAGGTTATTTCTTTTCTAAATCTAAAATATAAGAATTCTATTTTTGGCGCCACTTATGATGAAAATAATATATCTAAAAGATAATTATTCAAATACCTAAATTTTTAGGAGTTTATTAATTTATTGATAATCATACAATATTCAAAATGAATTAAAATATTTCAGACGTGCAATCACCATACAGACTCATCGTATAGCTGTAGATAGCGTTATCGATAAATATAATAATCATCGAAACCCATTTTATAATCTGTGCAACCTATTTACAAGGTTATCACCAACGATGCGAAATTCAAATTAAGGTTTCTCAATTTAAATTTTTCATTGAACTGTGTCAAATTTTGGAAAAACAAAGTGCATACATGTATAGGTGGAAATGATAAAAACTGAATGTTGTGTTTTTTTAGAATTATAATGACTCTCAAATTAGGTCCAACTTCAAAAAATCTAATAGTAGAAAATATAAATTTTAAATGTTGAAAAACTAATTTTTGATGGGATATAGTTTAATTGTGATACATCTATTTTTATTGTAACAAGAGGATGTTTTTGAAAATGGAGAGCATAATAGAGAGATTATCACCCTAAATACCTCCCAAAATACGGTACAATTGATTTAAGCATGATGGTAATATATTTGATATTTAGAATCGAAAGGTAAGTGAAAATACTCATTGTTATTATCGATGTAAAATTCCACATAAATGTCTATTTCTCATTGTTTTGTCACAATAAATCATTGTTTCGTGATACGCATTGTTTCTTAATATCACTGTAATAATCTCTGCAACTAGTTTCATAATATTTGCAATCAACATAATAATCGTTGGAACCGATTAAATAAATATTTCCACAAATTAAAAAAAATAATTTGTCACGTAAGGTAATTAGGCTATATTTGTAATCTTCTTATATTGACTAATCATTCGAATGTTTTTTAGAGTTAACACTCCATAAAATATGGATTGTTATAAACCCAAATCTGGATGTGAAAACAACTGAAACGATTGTTTTGACGCTCTCATTTGATGGAATCGAAGATAATTCGAGACCTGTTCTCTAGCATACGAAGAATCGCAAGAACATTCTAGAATGTGCTCGGCCTTAGCCATTCCATTATATAAAATTTTGTAATTTATTCCTGATTAGTGTAGTATATAGTATATTATTGAATACTCACAGACGCCGATCCAACTATGGATGTAAGTAATTTAATTAATGCCAGACCTAACAAAATTAAATACCTGTAAAATACATAGAATCCATTCCCTTAAAGCTCATTGGAAATACAAAGTTTGTTAATTTTTTTTAGGAATTTGTTACAAATATAGAGAAAACAATAACAAAAATACATTCTTTTTTCGTTGTTTGGCGCACATGCTATCAAAGCTACCACTAGTTTAGCAAAACATTTGTAGATATTGGGGCAAATATGTATTCCAAACTCTAAAAATATTGATGTACTTAATAATTTTGAGAATAACGTAAATAAAATAAAGTTGTTAAAACAAGGTTGAATTTTTCAATCATGTAATTATTTTTTGATTTGTGGAAACTTATATCAATTCGGTTAAAAATATGATAAAACAGATTGAAAACCCCAAAATATTCCTTTATTACATATCATTCTTTTATTAAGATATGGGCCTCATTGCCTATATTTTCAACACCTTGTTCGAATTTATCGCCTATTTTAAATTAATCTAAATTTTCTCATCTTTTTATCAACGCATTAATGTGTAAATAATCGTAATTCACATTGGAAAATTTGACACAGACCAATTTTGTGAATTGGCTTATTTCTGTAAATTACTTCAGTTTTTAAATTAATTCTATGATAAGGATTTTTCTATTAATGATTTTGTAACATTTATCAAATGGCCATAAAATCATTTTAAAGTAATATGACGTAATCTTTGTCGAATTATAATATATTTTGAGATACAGTTTAAAAACTGGAAATATACACAGGGTTAGCGAAAATGGTGGTTAAATTCAGTAAAATCCCTTAATTTAGCCCAAAATTTCACGACAATTTAGATTTCAGTTCCTATTGTAGAGTAATAAACATTTCGCATTGATTATAAAAATCAATATGTTTAGTTCTGTGTTCTTTTATTTTTAAATGAACTTTTATACCTTTATATTTTCATAAATCTCATTCATCGGTACAGCGTCGTTGGTTTTCTATCTAGAAACAAAAGATACCAACCACGAGTTGTCGACTTTTTTGTGGAGTGAAAATAATGTTTATTTTTTTATGTTTTCATTGTGCAAGACCCATCAAAATAATTTGTTAGTACTTGAGTGGTTCTTGATTTTATATACTATAGTTCATAAAATTATTTCAAATTAAATTCTTCATACATATTTGAGTTGATATATCGTTATCAGTTTATCATGTATTTTTTGACATAATTTATATTTGGCAACTTTCTTTATAAACATCGATAAAACCGAATGTCTTCTCATAATAGCATTTATATTCACCCACAAATGATTTGAAGGTTTTGATGGTTTCTATTATAGATTATACACAATTTCTTTCTTTTCATAAAAGACAATTTTTAGTATTTGTTTTGGATTTCATAGTTTATCCGGCATACAGCAAG
>JWZT01000497.1:0-16220 GCA_000827895.1 Thelohanellus kitauei
AAAAGTTTTACGTTAATTCTCGGAATAACAAACAAATATATTTCTCATGTCAATTTCACGCAATATTGTCAAATATTATTCTTTAATCGATCAATATCGTTAGAAATGATATGTTAAAATCCGTTTAATCCATTCTTAAAAAACTCATTTTGGTTGACTTACATGTATTTTAAAGCTTTAATGATATCTTCAATTACGTTTTGTCTTTTGACATCTCCTTGAAAGTCACGTAGATTGTTTTATCTTTGGTATTCATGTTGCGTGCGCCCCTCACACATGCTAAAAGTTTAATAGAATATCATGCTTATATGGATCGTCTGGTTATAAACTTGCTAATCTAAATACATATAAATCAATTAGAATAACTTTTTGAATTGAATTATGACAACATTTCTTCAAAAATTTCTCACATGGTCGTGGTTTCAAATCATTTTATAGAAAATCATGTAAGTATCAATTAGATTAACCGTTGACCGTAGCCTGTCGCTTGATGTCTGAGTTAATTACCGTTCTTGTGGAAACCTAAAAAAGGGTTTATTTAAGAGTACTAAAACAATATTGGCGAATACACTTTGCCCTATACATAAATGATTTTATACACGATAAAATGTATTAGACACGAGTATAATGATAAATATATTTCGTGGCTTGTTTTTTTGCAAAAAATCCTATTAAAAACATGTTTATATTGTAACAGATTACGCATACATTTCATGATGTTAAAAACTTTGATGTTATTGGTCAAAATTTATATTTTATACTTAATTCGATGTTGGTTCATATGGATCTCCAAAGATCAAGTCGACTGAATCTGGTGACATTTGGAAACTTTTCAAAAGCCCGATCTTTGAATATNTACTATCTGAGAGTAATCAAACAATATTGATATTAATTTAGAATAACTACATTCGTCAGTGCCACATTGACAGCATCAGAGTTATAATAGGAAATATAAAAAATTATATAAAATAATATAATATTAATCCCCAGATTTGTTGTTGTGTACCCTATAATTCTGAACAATATGACGTTGAACAGTCATATGTATGTATATAATTGTATTCTAATGGATTATGGCTGATTTACAATTAAATGATCAAATTAACTACATTTCCATCTTTATTGCATTTTAATTTATACGTGTCTAATACATGAGTCATCAAACGACATATTATGCTATTTTATTATTAATACATTTGTGTGTATGAAATTGATAGTATCTTGATAATCAAAAAGAATATAAAAAACATTCCACTTGAGATGTATTAATTTCGACCCGATAATTTTAACCAGGGCGATGTTGAACATTCATATGGATGTGGAGAATTATATTCAAATGATTTATATCTCATTTTCAATCAAATGATCAAATGAATTGGTTTCGTGCTTTATTTCATTTTGAGGGATGCGAGTCATATCGATTAGATATCAAGTAATATATAGATTTATTTGTGAATAGCTATATTTGATTGTTTTATTTATTGTATCTGATTTATCATATGAAATATAACAAATCTTAAAATATTTTTTATCATGAGATTATTGGATTTTCCCCCGGACCATTTTAACCATAACTATTTTTAACGTTCATATGGACGCGTATCCATATATTCCAATGTATTATAAATCATTTACAATTATTTGATCAAATTGGATGTATTTCAGGCTTTATTGTATATGTTTCTAGACGTTATATTTAATTGAGGTATTAAACCATATTGAAAAAATTTTTGCAATCACCTATATTTTTATCATTGAAATTGATAGATTCGTATTAATGACATGATTTTTTTAAATATAATAAAACTTATATCAATGCGATTTATTAAATTTAACAAGATAATTCGACCTTATACAATGTTGAACATTCACCTTGTCCAATGAATCTATATTGTATGTAATATAACCTCATTGAAAATCAAATGATCTAATTGAATTGATTTCGTGATTAATTATCTATTGTGTAGATGTTACTTATTATTGAGTGATCAGAACAAATTGTATATAATTTTCAAATAACTACTTTTTTATGTGTCATTGATAGTTCAAGATTTATGATAACAAATATTAAAAATAATCAAGGTTTTATGTTCCGATTATCATAATTATTTTGACTGATACAACATAAATATTTCATATGGAAATGTAATATTTTATTCTCAATTTTTTCAACCTATTTTACAATTAAATAGATTTCATGCGCTCGTATATTTTTTAGACGATTATATAATTGAGTGATCATACAATATTGCATATGATTTGCAACCAACTACATTTATATGCGTAAATTTGATAGTGTCAGATTAATGATATGAAATATATAAATACTATCAATTTAATCATTTAGATTTATCTACTATGACAAGATTTTTTTTGACCGATTCGATATTGAACATTCAACTTGATTTGGGAAATCTTATTCTAAACAAATCAACCCTCATTTAAAATCAAATGATCATATTTATACATTTCTTGTAATGTTGTATTTATTTTAAACATAGCCTCTCGTTATGTTAAAAACCATATATTCCATCACTTGGAAAATCCGTAATTTTTTGTGTGAAATTGATAGTTTCATATTTATGATTATCAATATTACAAATTTTATCTATTAGATTTACTGAGTTTGACGAGATAATTGTAACTAATATACCTCCAAACATTCTTCTGGAATCTTTAAAGAGTTTGACGAGATAATTGTAACTAATATACCTCCAAACATTCTTCTGGAATCTTTAAATTATTTTTCAGAGGTTATAACTAAATTGTAATCAAATTTTTAAATTTAATAGATTTAGTGTGTTATTTAATTTAAATGGATACGTTAATTATCAACTAGTTATTGAACCATATTTTATATTAATTTTGAATATCTACTTTTTTGTCTGTCCAAGTGCAGTATCAGGTTTTTTGATAAAATATCTAAAAACTATAATTAAATTATATTGTTAATTTCATACATTTATTTAATTTGAACGGAAAATTTTAACTTATTCAATGATGAAATTAAATTGACAGGCGTTAAATATTCATCACATTTTTTAGTGTCTCTTACAATCAAATTAACAATTTGAATAGATTTCATTCGTTTTTATCCTTTTATAATATATTATGTATCATTTCGTTCGTAGACAATGTTGAATATTATTACCGACTTTCACTTTTGTAAATATGGAATTGTTTGTATCTGATATTTAATAGGCATTATTTAAAATTATATGAATTTAATCATTATTATTGCGTAAATTTCTACGAATAATTTTATACAATCTGATTGTGAACATTGTTTTAGGTGTTACGTTATCTTCAACTTTTTTTCAAATCTCTCAATCAAATGAAAAATTGAATAGATTTCGTAAATTATGTATTTTTAAGGGTGGGTTACTTTAAATTGAGTTATTAGAGTATATTTAGTAATATTTACGAATATCTTATTTCATATCTGCGAAATTTATAGTTTATCATTATGTCATGACATTTTTATATACAAATTTATTCATTGACATGTAACGAGTTTGGCCGAATAACTATAACAAATATTCTCGTCTACATTCATATGGAAACGGTAAATTATCTTCAAATCTATGTAATCATCTCATAATCAAATATACACATTACTTGATTTCGCTTTTATTGTATTTTTAAATAATATTTTACATTGTATTCAGTTATTAGAAGAAATGAAATATAATTTACTAATATCATCTTCGGTATATGTGAAATTCATATATGTAGATATATGATAGGAAAGATAAAATATCAATTAAACTTATACAAATTTAATGCGTGTAATAGAATAATATTAACAATTAGATAATGAACATTCATCTCGAGGTGTTAAATTATGTGCCAATTTATTTTAAATAATTTTACAGTCAAAGTAACCTCTAAAACAATCGCGTGGATTATTATAGTGTTTGTATTACCTTTATTCTCATTGAGCTGTCTTAGTATATTGAATAAAATTTAGGAATATGTACTTTCGTCTATGTGAAATTGATAGAATCCGATCTTTTAGAGCAAATATAAAAGAATTTATATAATTCATGATATTCTTAAAATTTTATTCAATATTTGTATCGAATCATAAAGAATATTCATATTTATTTATTAAGTTCTCTTCCACTCCATTTCATCATCGGGTGAAATAATGAAAACGTTTCATAAATTTCTTGATTTATTGTATTTTATAAGAGATGTAAATCATCATTCAGTTATCAGAATATATTGAAAATTTATTACAAATATCCTATTTCGTATATATGAAATTATTACCTTTAGATCTCTCATGGGATATATTATAAATAACAATCAACGTTTCATTAAATTTGAGGCGTTTTACCAAATTTATTTCATCAATAAGGTGTTTAATACTGCACATATATTTATTTCATGTATTGCTGATACTAAATCCACACTCTGAATGATAAGAAATCATTTGAAATATTTCGCTTATTTCGTATTTTCTTATTTCTATTAGAAATCAAAATTTAATTCTGAAACATAACAAATATTTCTATTCACATAATAGGATATTGATCCGCTCAGATCTGGGATACGAAATATACAAAAATATATAGATTTATTCAATGATATTATTGCGCATGACTGAATATTGTTAACCAATTTAGTTTTGAATTTTGTAAATGTGGATGTTTTGATTTTTTAACTAGATTACATTCACTCTCAAAATTAGATAATAAAATAGACATATGTTTTTGACTTTAAAAACCTAATTGCAAATCATTCAATATTGTTTTATCATAGATAGTGACATGGTAAATATATATATTTGTAAACACGACATGCAAAGCAGTTCGAATTCAAACGATATTATTGAGTATCAAGATTCAACCGATGAGTCAAGCAGAGTCAAATGGGATTAGTTAAAACATCCCTTCAATTTTGCAATATATCATCCATTTTGATAACTCTGGATATATGTATGTTTATTCGTTGCACATGAAATATTATCAATCATACAGCTTCTCACTGAAAATTATTGAAGTTGAACTTAATTTCGCCGTTTATCAGTCATTGTCACAAGCGGGCAATCAATTTTCTCATCAGGCAATGCAGCTGTTTATTTTAAATTTGCATAGATCAAAAAAAAAATTAAAATATAACCAACCAGCAAAATTTTATAAACGAACGGGCACAGCATTTATTAAATTTACTGTAGTTAGACTTAAAATTACAACAATCTCAAACGAAGTTAGGGTACTCTGTATTTCATCTCTTAATGATGGAATAAAATATTCAGATATATATCGACTATATGGCGTTAGTCAGCCCACAGCTAGGAAAGTTTATAACGTCTATACAAAAGAAGGAAGAGATCAGCAACTCAAAACAGATGGAAAGTATAGGGACATCCGCGTATCCCCATAAACAGTTAATATGCGATATCCTTGATGACTATTGCACACGAACCTTTTCGGCAAATGTGTGACATTTTTATTCTAGAGAAGAAACTTAAAGATATCCAGATCGACAACGAACCTATGTGTCACGGAATTTCATTATTCCGTGAAGACAATCAGGGTAATTCCTGAAAGGAGGAAAAATCACACCACCATTGAAATTCGCAAAGAATATTCCATAATTTTTTGTGAATTGCTGGATATCTTCATCAAAATTATATTTTTTGACGAAACAATATTCCAAGTAAATATGGTCAGAAAGGATGACAGACCGATGAAAAGAATTTCAAGCAATTAAAGCGATTCCGCTGACACCTAGGAAAATTATTCCAGAGCTGATGCTATGCCGTTTGATAGTCTACTAAACTTTAAAATATAGGAGTGGTCCTACAAGTTCGAAATAGTCGACGGGTATCTCTGAGAGTTTTCGAAATTTTGAGCGATCGAGGAATTATTGGGGCACATTTGGTGAGGGACAATGTGCCATTCCGCAAATAACAGTTATTTGGCAATGTCAAAACCGACTTCGGTCGTTTCCCTGTATTTTTGACACCTACAGCCCATTTGTTTAACCGATGGTAAATATATTTGCTAATTGTACGTTCATTGTAAGGCATGGAATTAGAGATATGCCCCAGAACATTTCGCATCAATTTAAATCGGGTCAATTTTTATTATTCCATCCGATTGTACGGCCTTTTACAGAAAATAGAAACATACCCACCAGAATGCATCCAAATAGTACCGATTGAAACAGATAGTTAAAATTTTACCTGTTTAGATCCCTTTGAAAAATTCTTATATTGCTGTAAAATTTCGGTCTCTGCTTCAGATGAGAAAATTGATTGCACTGTTGTGAAAGTTGACCTATCAACGCTATATATATATATTAGCTATACGTTACATGTAAAAGTATCGTAAATTGGAGAATGGGTTTTTGTGGACATGCCACATTACATTTATTTAATAAGGTAAATGACATATAACAGTTAGAATAGGATATGTCTTCCCAATAGTTAAACAACGTTAGATTTAGTCAGAATGTATTATATCATCGTTTTTAATGACAAGCTATTATTATATTCTGTTTTTGAATAATGTATAAATGTATTTAATAAATAGAATACTGATTGAATACATGCTCATAATGGCCTTTTTATGTATAAAACTTACCTAACACTTCCTTCGAATATATTGGACGGGCTGAAGGCTAGATTTGATTTGTTGTCGAAATTTTCGTTATATTAATATCTGAATCTGATAGCTGAATACTTAACTATTGTTTGAGTAAAAACTACAATAAATCTTAAAAATTGAGATCTAAATTAAGTCATAATTTAATGTGAATCTTTTTCTATAATAAATGCATTCTCAAGTTTAAAGTTTCACCTTCTGTGTAAAGACGTATGCGAACCCAAATTTAAAATTTTAGTTTGAATGTTGTCGACCAAAGAAAATGGCCCGGACTATTTTGGTGAAAACATGCCAAAGCCAAAATATGCAACAACAAAAGTCATGAATTAATTACAAAAAATTGAAAAAATTCCCACAATGTTAATTGGAAAATTATTTTTTGTATTGTTTTAGTGTTTTTATCAATTTTTTAAAATTATGCAATATTTATATTTATTACTTTTTCTAACAACAATTTAAAACAATATTTGTGTATAGTGAATGGCTAATAAAGTAGGTTATGATTTCCCACATTTACATTTGGTGGTATATCTCTTGGATTATTATGGCATCCCTGTCTTCCTTTACAGGATTGTTATTAAAATGTATGACATTTTTTCATTTATTGAAAAGAGAATATTGAAACGAAAAATAACTTATTTCAAAACACATTATATGTATCGTTTGACAATGTTTTATATATCAGGACATGATTATTTAATTCATATATAGTGCAATTCACGAAATATAAGTAGTCTTAAATTTAGAAGAAGAAATAAAATGTTTATCGTAGGATATTATATAGTGGAATAAATTACATATAATAAATGCAGTTGGCTCTTTCAATATTTAATGCTAAATATAAAAATTCGATCATATGCAAATTCATTGATTTAGACCTGTGATATCAATTATAAAATTGAAAGTTTTTTTAAATAATTCGCATAATATGAGGAAACATGTTGAATGCTCTTTTACAGTCTGCATACTATTATTCGTTAGCCAGAGAAATAACATACAAATGACTCCATTTATTAAAATATGTTGGCGATGAAGAAGGATTTTGTATGCTTATTATCATTTATATATAGTCTCTAAGGTCTTAAAATAACAGTGTAAATGTTAAATCTAGGTATTATGCCACAAACTTTCAGAGTTTTAATTCAGAACAGATTAAAATCAAAATTTTTATATGAAGTCATATCTTATATCATAGATAAATTTTATTTGATATTTTTCGTTTTCAAAAGCATTCATTAAATATCATTTATTTCCTTGTCTCTTATTAGTATCTGAGCTGTAAGTTAATCACAAAAGAAGTTCACTGATAAAATTATTTATAGAAAATCCTAATATTTGGTCAATAAGAAATTGAATTTTTGATCCGTTAATATTCATGTTAATCTAAACTTATTTCGTATAATTTAATACATAGTATGCTGTGTTGACCTTTTTTTATGGTCTTTTTACTTAAATGGCCCAGTTAAGGATATTATTTCGTACAATGTACGTCATTTCCATAATTTCTATAATCATTTTATCTCTCAAATCTGAAAAATCAATAACAGTCTGTGGAATATCTTTGAGTGCATATTAAAAGAGAAAATACTTTCGATTTGTTGCTATCCGAAAATTGAAATTAAGACAATCGTATCATGTTAGATATGTATAATATATGATCGAATTTAACTTTAAAACAGATTGACATCCGGTATAATACGTTGCATGCTTTTATCCAAAAACTAACTTTGTCAGATACCTTTCGTTAATTGCACAAAAAATAGCTTAAATTCTTTAAGATTGTATAAATTTTATAATCAACCATTTCAGACATTGATTCAAATATTTGTTGACATTAATGAAGCATATCCTAAATTATTGTTAATGAATTCTCTTTGTCATCATTGTATATTCTAAATTTTAGTAATTGAAGCTTTTTAAGTATAAAACCAACGAAGATTATTATTAAATTATGATACTTCAATTCAAATAGAGTAAGTCCCAGTTATAGTTCAACCATATAAGATTTTTTATTTTCGAGTTGTTTAAAACCACACCAACTAATTAGAATATATTTGACATCCAAATATATTGAAAGATAACTCTGAAAATCTCACATACAACTAACTTTAAAAATTTTATACATTGTTAAAATTATATTATTTTTGCTATCACTTTAAATCCATATCTGTCTTCAGATTTTGTACTTAAAGTCAATTATTTTTTAAGGATGTAAAATAGATAGATGCTCTCAAGTTACTTCATTTATTCTAGTTTTTAAAATAGAGTTAAGATAACTGAATCTGATACAAATTTTGAAAAAAATAATATTTGTTATTCACTGAGTCACTTCTATGACTACAAAAATTGCAATATGTTGTATTCCAAAAAACCTTTATTACGTAACATATACAGAGATTCATATGTAGCTGATTAAGCGAAATGTTTAGATTCCATATCAGATGAATCTTATTTACAAATCTAATTCTTACCTTAACCTATAGAAATAACATTGTAGTTCAAAATGACATTTTAAGTTATTAAACATTCACTAGAGCCCTACTTATGTTACGATTTTTTTAAATGAAATGGATTTACTAAATATACGAGAGATCTACATATTTAAATTTATTTACTCTAAAAAACGAATAAATCAATGATATACGAATATAGAAAAACAGAAACATGAAAATATTGTAGCCATATTTTAAAAATTCTCTATAATTTTATAAAAGAAAGAGTAAGGTTTCAAAATATATTATAATGATTATTTTTTATTTGTTCATTTCATTTTCAATATCTTCATTATCATCCAGTAATTGATTTTCGGCCCTAAATTTTAAAAACAATCAATAACAATCTAATTATTGTTAAAAATTGTAATAATTATCATTTCGAAAAAATTGAAATGATTCATATGATCTAATAGTTAAGAAATGAACAACGACCAGTCAAAACATTTATTTACAATTTCTCATTTATGAAATCATAAATTAAGTTCAAGAAAATAGATTATATTTTGATTTAAATTAATTATTTTATACATAAATGTCATTTTTATTTTGAGCATTATTTTCAAAAATGAACAGTGGGTGGATGATTCTATACATCTTATTAGAGGTTTAACAAAGACATGAATCATTTTGAATATTTTTTGAAATGGGATTCTCAATACATAGTTATATATTGAAAAATACTTAACCGCACTTTATTATTTTATGATAATATTCACTCTCATAAAATATATCTGCATTATTTTAGTCAACATCAGCAGTATGTTGAAATTTATCACTAAATATTTCATTTATATGATATTAATTTCTAGAGAAAAATAATTCTGGGAAAGGATAAGTGATCATTTAAAATATGAATCAATCCAAATAAAGTTCTTCCAAGGCTATATATTTTAAAATATAAAAAATATAAGCTTAAAATAGTGATGCTGTTTTGTCATAAAAGTGTATTTAAAATATAAAACAATATCATGTTATTCAATGCAAAATTATCATTGTTTGCGTTAAACATTAACCCCGATATTAATGAGTTTGTTCTTCATAGTTTTGTGAAAGCAATCCAATAGTTAGTATGACACCTTGAATCTTTATTAACTTATTAAATAATATTGATTACAGAATTTATTAATTTAAACTGTGATATACACAAATAATAAGTATGTATAAATATGAAGAACAGACGACATACCCACAAATAAAAGAATTTAAATAACAGGCACCTCGAACATTAAGCAAACAGATTAAATTTACAATTTCTGTTAACAAAGGTGTAATAAATTTCGAATAGATATATTTGAAACCACTTGAATATCTCATACGTGTTTGGACTCAGTAAATACCAAAATCAGAACAAGTTATCGATTATTATTTATAAGATAAATAATATTGATGAATGAATTATAGTCACACATTAGTATGGTTAACTGATAGATATGATCGCTAATTAATGAAAATGGAATATAAATATTATAATGTTAATTATGCGGTGAATAATTTTGTAATATAGACATACAGACCTTGTGTACGGATTTTTTATTTTCGAGAAAACAGTAAAAGGTAACTTTAAAGCTCAAATACATTTTAAAGGGTATTTAAATGAGAAATAAATTAGTTACGTTATAAAAAGTTGGAACTTAATATTTATCAAGACTATATTTGATTATTGATTCAATATTATAAGATATGGAACAGTAATAATGGCATATTGGTCATCATTACAACTACTGCGCAAATGTTTGTTAAAAATTGTTATAAAATTGAGATTAAATCAATGCCTCATTCAATTGCAAAAAACTTTCAACTTTAATTGTTTACAATATATTTATAAAGTTCATTTTATAAATATTACTCGTTGACTCAAATTTCAAACGCTACCGTAATTAAAAATAAACTGTTATTTTTAAAAAATCTTTTTAAAAACATAGGTTAATAATTGTTGTCATTAGGATAAAAAATATTTTAATTTTTATCGAATAAATTCTTTTTGGTTAATATATATTATACCGATACACTTGGGACCGCTTCATATAGACCCTTGTCTCTCAATGTCTCACCCCATTTCTGCTTTTTAAAATATGCTGGATCATCGAGTCGAGTTTGTGACAATGTGCCACTCTTGAAATTATGAATACAACGTAAAAATATAAAATTTATGACCAGAACAAATGTTTATCTCTCAGATGTAGATTAATATTAACAATAGAGCACAATGATTTATTCAAAAATGATTAACGGTGATAAAATTATTCTATCATTCATAGTTTATTACATATCTCAGGTTAAGAGCAGGTTTAGAGATGTCGGTCATGAAGAGAATAAATGGAATAAATCCACAAAAACACGTCAGAAAAATCAATTTAAATGGAGATTAATATAAACCAAATAAACTAGCTGAAAAATGTGTACATGCTATCTAATAAGAAAAGTCAAAATCAAATCAAGGATAAACGATGTATTATATTCAATGCGGATTGAAAATTCTAGGAATAAATTTTCAAATATTAATTTCTAAAAAATGATTGCATGATATATACGAACTGTTGGAAGAATATGTCCTTTAATGTTTTAAAAATTCATTAAATTTTTCTCATTTATAATTATATCGAGTTTTCTTCGTGTGAATCCTTGTATTTAAAATTTCATAACTTAAGAATTTGTAACATGTATTTATCATCTGTCTCTTATATTTCATTTGTGTTGATGAGATATTAATAATGACGGCATTTTTGAACGTAAATCAGGTTACTTTAAGATTAATTCTACAGTTTTGACCCACTCGAACCCAGAAAACGAGAACGCAAATCGGTAGATACTTCGCTGTTTATTTCTGGCTTTTCCAAACCCTTATAATTAGATTCTGTGTGAAAACTGATGAGCTAAAAACTAACAATAAATTTTTACACCATCTGATTAAATGTTATTTAACCAGAACACAATTAAAATTGCAAAATAAAATCTAGAATGCGTAGACAATCTCTCCATTCCGTCAATAGTCAAGAAAAGGCAAATCAGGATGAAAATGTTGATAAGTAACTATGGATTTTTGAATAAAAAATGAAAAAATTATATCTTTAAAAATAATTTAAATATTCTAAGAACAAAGACCTCAATAGTAACACAATAATGTTTTAATTATTTGAATGATTAGGAACGAAAAAAAGATGATGAATTGTGCCATGACGCGATACTAATGCTAAACATAATGAATGTTCCTAAATTATAATAAAAACTGCTAATTCAAAATAACCTAACGATATTAATGATATATAAACACATTTACAAAATAAGGATCAAAATATAGGTCATTTACAATTTGACATCAATTCAATATATATTTTTCCAAATTCACAAGTTAATTTAAGAAGCTTAAAAAATATCATATTTCCAAGAGATTAATATACTGGGTTATCTATGGACTCAACTGAGTTTTCGGTACTTGTTCATAGAGAATCTACATCCTGATTGTGAAAATTAAAGCAAGTAAACAAAAAGGACATAAAATCATTGATAATCACGACTTTTATTAATATTAGGAAGACAAGATTGTCTAAGCTCATCTTACAGCATGCGGCTTATGATAATTATCAAATGTTTTAGAGATAATATGAGAGAACAGTAAATTAACATAGTTCGAAAAATATAGATAGAATATGAATAGTGTTAAAATTTTCAAAATAACACTATTTTAATTCAAATAATGAAAATATACTTGTGATTTACGCTAAGAATAAATATTTTTCGAATAAGTGGCTAATTTCAGAACAATCATCACTTATATAATGATAAAATATTTTTAATAAAAAAATGAAAAATATAACTAAATTCTTAATTGAACAATAAATATCGTCTGTATGAGCTGTATAGATAAATCTACAATCATCTGAGTGTTTCCAAATCGAAAAAAGCCGAAAGATGTCGTTCTATTAAGAATATAGTTTGCTTAATTCTTTATCCGGGTTAAATATCATTTTCAAAAACACTAAAATTAAGTATCTATTTTAATAAAATTGAATTTTTATGCCCAAATAATGTCATTTCTAACATATGATAACGAAATTTTTACTAATATTTTATCAATATTATGTGATCTTATAAATGAGAATTGGTAAGTTCGTCGCTTATGTTCATTTAAATATCCCTTTTTTAATTCCTGAGGATTTTTATGAGATTCAAAGGTAGGGTGTTATATCAATGAAACAGAGATGATACGTTTTCATTGTCTTCAAGTAGCATTTGGCATGGGACCAATCATTATTTAGATATAATTATTAAGCAGCACTCAACTTTTGTATAAATTTTTGTAATTCCAATATCGAAATATATTTTTGTTGCTTTTACAAATATTTGATGATGGTGATTTAAATTTTAGTCATAATTTAATAAACTTTTATGAAATGATTCAAATATAATGATATCCAAAAATTTTTAAATACGAAATGATGAAACATATTATATCGGTATATGTACTTTAAATTAAAAAGTCAAATTTTAATAATAAAGGATTTATAAATTTAGATGGTCAAAATAAATTTTATTTTTAAATGCTAAAACGAAGATTTTGTCAACATAGAAACAATAAACAATAATAGATATTCTACACATCTCAGATTACACCATATATCATTTTACTTTGTAAAATGCAAGAGATGATCCCTAATACGAGTTTGTCACGCGTGACCAATACAAACATATTAACATGTATTATATCTAATAATAATCAGTGAATTAAATTTTTTTTTTTAATGTTTACGGTAATATTTTTTTAATTGTACTATAATTTCATACATAAAGATCCATTGATTGATTTTTTCAAACTACAATATGGTGTAATGATTTATATTTTCGTTCTTGTTAAACCTTAAAGAATCTTTAATTCTGTTAAAATTCTACGAATGAGTATATTAATCAATTCAAATATTTAGATATTCTTATTTTTAAATCACATATCGTTATGAATAGCGACAATATATTGTGAAATTACCTGTCTGACGTCTTCGATGGATGATCCAAGAGATTTATCATTGTCGTTTGAAATCAAAGAGGATACACTGCTGGACCGAGAGGATGGAATCGAGCTCTAAATATTAAAAACGTTTAAATAACATCAGGAAACCACTAATGTCAGTAAGATTTGATTTAAAATATCTAAAAAGATTTTTAGTTATACGTGTTATAAGTAAAAGCGACATTATTTAAACGATTTAAATGTTATCAAAATTAATAAAAAAGTTGAAATGATAAAATGTGTTAAAACATGAATAAAACAGAGTAACTGGTAAAATTCAATATAAATTCAGTAAATTTAAAATCATGAAATTCATTTAAATAGAATAGTATCATTCCAGAACTCTCAAATCACTTCGCCGCCAAGAATTACAATTTAATGTAATTAATCAGCATTTAAATATTAACGTAACCCAAATTATCTATTAAAAAATCATCTAAATATAGTTTTGCACGTTCAGAAATTCAATCAAGTTAAGCGTGACTTCAAAATTAAGATATGCCAATTAAAATATATTTATATCAGAATGAAATCTCTTGAATTGTGAGATTATCCACATTAAACATGATCAAGCGATCAATTTTTGGTTTATTGTCGGCTTAAGAAAATATTTAAATCATAAAAATTAATCTTTGAATTTTACTCATATTTTACTATGTTATTTTAAAATCGAAAACGGGATAAACGGTCATTAATTTAATATAATTAAGATTTTTTATATATAAACAAGAATATTTTAAAGAATATATTTAAATATAGATCAGGATATGAAAATACCCCTATTCCTGACTCAACAGATTCTTGATATTGCATTTGAAGTCGACTCTAAAAGTTAATAAGAATATTGTTACAAAAAATTATTGAATATAAATTCAAAAGAAATAAAATAGACACTGAGTTATTTTTTAAAATTATCCATTAAGATTAAGTTATGAATAAACGGGACATGTGAATATATATGGTACGACCTGTTTAAAAGCGGCATGTAAACAAGCATTAGAATGCATTCGATATCTGATATAATTTTTGTTCCTGTAAACCAATGATATGACTTGTCTAATATTGTAAGCCTCAAAACTTGAAAAGCGATTACAAATTTTAGGTAAAGATAACTTAATTTTAATTCAAATCAATTCATAGAAAAGGCATTCGAACTTATTCAAACATATGAATTTAATCACATATTTTATTAATTGACGCAGAAATTGCTAAACATTAAATTGACTCACAAATTTTGTATCGTTTCACACCGGTAAAATAATTAATTCATTCAATTATAGTTCCGAATCTATTCAAATGAAATAATATGCAAATATTAAAGATCATTAGCTGATATATGCGTCCAGCACATGATAGACGTATGTACAAAATTTAATTAGTGCAAATGTGCAATAGACATTTTTTGTGTCATATATAATTTTTTCTTAACATACCAACTGTTCTTTTAAATCGTCCATCGGAATTGCTGGTAATGGTTGATTGTAATCTGGAAAACTGTAATGTCTTTGTCGGGATGCAAAGAGACTAGAAGACGACTCAAGAGGTATTGTTTTCATTGCTCTTGACTCAGACGTATCTAGATTGACACTTTGTCTGAATTTTGATGGAGCCACTTCTTCATTTGAATTGACGATTGGAATTGGAGGTAACGGTTTATTGTAATCTGGATGCTTGTTGCGCGTTTTGTGAGAAGTTGGGCGATCCGTAGAAAAATCACGAGCTTCAGATGGATTTGTATCTTGCTCAGACGTATCGAGACTGAGTGCTGATGGAGCCATGTTTTCATTTGAACTGACAATTGGAATTTGAGGTAACGGTAGATTGTAATCTGGATGCTTGTTGCGGCTAATGTGAGAAGTTGTGGGATCTGATGAAAACTCACGTGCTTCAGATGGATTTATACCTTGCTCAGACGTATCGAGACTGAATGCTGATTGAGCCACGTCTTCATTTGAACTGCCGTTTGGAATTGGAGGTAACGGTCTATTGTAATCTGGATGCTTGTTGCGCGTTGTGTGAGAAGTTGTGGGATCCGATGAAAACTCACGAGCTTCAGATGGATTTGTATCTTGCTCAGACGCATCGAGACTGACTGCTGATGGAGCA
>JWZT01000497.1:18079-42541 GCA_000827895.1 Thelohanellus kitauei
TCGTGTTAAATTTAATATAATAGATTTACGAAAAGACAATTATGTATAAAGATGTTTTAATAATTAAAATATATTTACAATACATCTAATATTTACAGAGTTTTAAAAAATAGATTTATGTTTTTAAAGAGTATAAAAAGGTAAATCAAAAAGAGAAATTCGTTAGATTGTATCATTTTACTCCATGGCTTGGTTTATATATTTATCATATTATATAAGTTTTCTATGATTAATTTTTAAAGAAAAATCCTGGGCAGGATATTAAAGGAAAATACATTTGATTAATTTAATCATTATTTTAATTTATATAGTATACTTTGATAAGATAGGGCTAAGAAATATTAGAATTTGATAAAAATGAGACAGAAGGTTTAAAAAAATATCTCATTTTTTGATAAACTAATTTGTATTCTAGGAATACATTAAAACTGCTCGCATTTATTTTATTTTTCTCCTTTTTAATCATTGTGATAACATTGATTTATTGGAAAGATATGTGCTTAAAAAAAGGGAATATAATTTTCAATTACTATCGAGTTATATCTATCTATACTACATTTAATAAAAGATACTAATCAATTATTTTGTAGTAAGAAGATTTACAAATATGATGATTACTCAAGATATGACAAATATTTATTGATTCGGAAAAAATTTATGGGAAATAGAGACAGAATAAATGTAAAATACTTTATTTATTAAAGATAGTAAATGTGTTGAAAGAATACAGTCACTATTCTTCAATATATATTATGAAATCAATCTAATAAAGAGATTAGCTTCATATACTGAATAATACTGAGAAATATTCATGCTGAGACCTTTGCATATCAATACCCAATTCGAAAAACAATAGATTTAAATGTAATAAGATTGAATTCTTAAATTATTTTTGTTTAGAAGAGGGCATTAAATATTCTTAATATAGATCAAGAGGCGTCGATACGAAGAAATATGATCATATTATTTTACTTTGAAATCATCTATTTTTTTACAGGAAATTTCTGTATAAATAAACACTGTATGTTAAATGGATGTCCATATCTCATATGAATTCAAAAAAATTATAAAAAGATTGTTTACATGCTTTTAATTATTCATGATTTTAGAGGTATCAATTCAAGGATCGTGAGATGTAATCATTTAATAATTGCATGAAGAATATCAAGTGTTATACAGCAGGTACATAATGAAATTAGCTACCAAATGGCAGTTTGCCAGACGAAATATGCCTTTAAAATATATTAAATATTACATTCATCAAAAGAATTGGATATATTACCAAATTAGAGATAATATCTCAAAATTATGATGTAAAGATTGTTATTAAAAATTACTTCACAATACTCTTCAGATTTTTTAATCAGTAAATGATATCTATATGTTTTCAGCTAATACGATGTAGAACATTATTCATTCAAAGCACTTTAAAATGTTGAGAGATGATGAGATGTTGATTCGGCAAATAAAATGAAAATAAAACTCTTATCTAATAATTAATGACGAATATAGAGATTTGATAAAATAGGCCTTTAAACTAAACCAGTATTTTAAACTGTCAGAAATAATAATTTTTGTATCTGAATAAATTCATATTTATATAAACTAAAGGAATTAATAGATTTTTTTTACTTTGGCAATTAGAATTTGATCTCGGGTTTTAGGCAAATTCGCCAATTTATAAATTACAAGTCTTAATTTCAGAAAATTTTAAATGGTAATATAAATTATGACGGCATTGCTCTCAAATGATATATAGGGTTTCATGTACACGAAATTATATGAATGCAAGAGTTTATACAATATTTTCACAATAATAATTAAAATTGTCCTATGTCATTCTATAAATTAGAATGATTTTGCTTCATCAAGTACTGATTGATATATAGCCATTAATATATAGGATATGAAAAAACATGTCGATGGTTTTCATAAAATATATCAAAATGGTTGAAATATTCTTTTTGATTCACCATCTTCTTAACAATTCTATATTAAATCATAAAACAATCAATCACTATTCTGATCAAGATGGATAATTATATGATACAAATTATATTTAATGTATCATGAAATCGCAAGCATTAATGAAGTCATCATTTATATTCATCAGAAATTTTTGAAATTTATAACACAAAAATATTCGAATAACTAATCGATATTTTAAATATGGACCTCTATATAGGAATATCACATCTGAACAAGGCTTTCATAAAAATACATGTATTTTAGGATTTAACATTAGAATCGAAAAAATATTGTATCCCATACGAATCAACCCAATATATTGACCTATACAAAGACAAATATTTATGATGTTTAAATGAATATTTTAACACAAATGTAAAAATAGATTTTTAAAGATATATTGTTTATCGAAAAACGATAAGCCTTACCTTTTTTACAACAGCATGAATAGATATATCTTTATCGGATGATATAGGTTGCCATGATTTTGTGTGTTCTGTATCCTGAGATGTAGTTTTAAATATTAAATTTTAACTTAAAAAATACAGAAAAAATATCATATTTTTTAAAACTCATCCACATTTCAACATCAACTTTATATTGCTATTTTCTAAAATTATGTATTGGTGAATCCGTATTTCAAATTACTGATGTGGTCTTCATGATTTTAAAAAGAAAACAGACTTTATCCAAGCGCAATTTATACAAGTGAAAAATTTTCAAATTTGGACTAGAAAGGAATCTCATATTATCCAGAGGATCGTAATTTAATATGCTGAACAAATTTAAAGAATACAGTTATTTTGTTTACTCGTCTCTCAACAAATACTATTTATTGTCTACGTAATCGAAATATAAATATCAAAAGATCCATGATTTCAAAATAAGAAAAACGAGATATTGTGAACCTTACAAACCATTAATACATATAAAGGTTCTGTTTGTTTTTATTAAAAAATTCATTTATTAATGTGTAAGATATGCCATTTTATGTTGACAAAACATAAGTTAAAGCGTAATAGATCAAATGGATATATGTAGTTCAGTAAAAACCCTACATATTGATTTTCCGTTCTCAAAAATGATTTAAAGATAATATAATAAAAAAAAGATTTTTATAAATATATATTATTATCATGTCATCGATAACCTAAATAAAACATTTATTTAAATACTTCAAAATATAAACAAAATTGATTTAGCAATAAATTATTTAATAAATTAACCTGAATAAATGAACAGTATACCCTTTATATTAAAAAAATCATTTTTAGTTTCGATCAAATATACCTTTTTGTTCCATCTGAATATATCGCGCAACTTAGAAAGGAAAGAATGTTTGGTTTTTTGAGGAGCACTCTATTTTTAATATATTTATATGAATTTTTATTTTGTCATTTCATAAAAAAGTAAATTTATATATATACGATTTTAAAATATCCAATTATAAAAATGTTTACAAATGATAGCGTTATGAATCTACAGAATTGTGACAATTTTTAATTCTATAAATTATTCGAATTGTTTAATACATAAGAATTCACGCAGATATATTTGTTTACAATAGATCGTAAAATAATAAAAATTGAAAATAATCAGAAGATATGTGATTATATACGTTTTATTATATGAAATATATAATAGACTCATAACAACTATATTAATCAACTTTGTTTTGACTGTTACATAATAAAAAGTCTGAATTCCTATTATGATTTCGTTCCGTGTAATTTATTTCAAACTAATTTTAAAACAATAATTTTAACTTGGTTATAAACATTTGTTATATACATTAATGATTTTTTCAGAAAGACCGCGTTTATATTTTAATTATATTGAATATTGATATATTACATAGATTTTAATTGAAGTTAGCAAATGATATTATTTTATATTTTTGGTTCAGAAATATTTATAAAATCTGTTGAATAACCTAAAATTTCACATTGTCTTTTTTAAAATAGTTACAAAATTAACCATTCTGATGAACTTGATCAAAAAATTATGAATATAAAGTAAAAAATTTGATATTTTTCATTTGATACTCACATAAAGCTCTATATTTGTACATGTTAAAATTACTGATTAACAATAAACAATATTTTGCGATCTAATTATATTGAATAGATTAAAATACATTGATGAAAGCTCAATATATTTATTATCTAATTGTAAATATGAATCAGATTCATTAGACAAATTCATTGATCCTCAAAAACAATTGGCTAAAAATGGATTCGTTTTATTTGTATAAATCAATTTTATTGAACATCAAATATGATGAAAGAATCCATTCTAATCAATCATCAAAAGTAAAATTCCTGAGCATTCCTCGAAATAATTAAAAACATAAACATTTTATTAAAATGTATTGAAATGATATATTTTGGAATACCTGTTCCCCTTATTTCTACATTGAAAAAATTCCAATATTTCAAATATTAACAGATAATATAGACATTTTAGAGTGTAAATTAATTTATAAATTTTATTTTACAAAATGCATTTGACTCAAATTCATAATTTTTCTTACTTAGTCAAAATATTAAAAAAACCTACTTAGTTAGTCGAGACTTTTTATAAATAACTCATATCTTTAATGTTCGGAAAATAGTTGAACAAGCCATATCAATCATAGAAAAAATCCAATCATCGTGTGTTTGATCGGAGAGAGAATTTGACAACAATGATTATGTTTATATTTAAAGTTATATTCATCAAGCACATTTTTTGGTACAAATAGCACCTTCTAATATGTAAGAAAGCAAAAGCTTGCAGAAGAACCTGTTTTATTTTACAAAATTATAAATAATCAACATGCCATTTTCAAAAATTAAAAGCAATTTTTAGAAATCTTTACATAAGTATCATAAGTTCTAATATGAAAAATGATATCTTATGATGCAGGAAGGTGTCGATCGTTGATGATAATAAATGTTATAAAATATACCGTTGGCATTTCCAGATGCGTATGATCATCAAGTATTGCTTGATGTTGGCCCTAGAATTTATAGAATGGCAAAATGATATTTATAATATGAACATTGGGTAAGGAATATATTGTAAAATATTGATTATAAAATACAATTTATATTGAACGTTGAAAAATTCGTAGAAAATATTAAATTTGTATCAGCCCATACAAGCATTAAAGGTATCAATTCTTAATATGCACAAAAGATATCTAGATAAAAAATATTATCACAAATAAATTCGATATTAAAATTCACATGCGCCTGTAATCTACGAATTTAACACATTAATCTATACCTATAAATATTTTGAAAGTTTTAATTTATATATCAATAAAAACTGTTTATCAGAAAATATATGGACATGAAAAAATGGAGTCCGTATACAAATGATTATCATACATATTTCAAATGAAAACAATTAATTGATGTAATATGCAAAGTTCGCTTCATCCATTGACATTTGAACAAATGTTTTGCGCAAAAGATAGATAACAGTTTTTTATCGACCACTGGATTATGACCAAATTTATCTATCATACAAAAAAACAAATTGTTTTGAAAACCCAAATAGTCAATTCATATATTTTTCTGAACCACAAAAAGATTCTGGATGATTTAGCAATCAAAAAGATAATGTTAAATTCCGGTTTGTTGATGTTTCAATGATATGCAACATTTGATATTTGCCAAATTTTATCGGTGATGTAATCTAAATGATTCACAGTTATATAATTTTTCAATAAATAATTAAATATTTTTAGATACATTATAAAGACAGTTATTTCGAACTTATAATTAAGTATTGGTTCCCAAATATCAAAGTTGAAATAGTCTTAAATCGATAGTTTCGGTTTTAGCTTTTTTTTATTGTTAATTTTTACTAAGAACTTATTCATTACAACTGAACACAATGATGGACGCCTTTTACCAAAATGGTTTGAAGTGATTATCTTTTAACCATTTAATTTCCTTAAGTTGTCTAAAAATCTATGCCTGTGAATTCATTTTTTCACATACTTTATTATGAATAATATATGTTTATTATTTGATTTAGCCATTTGTTTGAAATTGTAGATTATGATCGCTAAAATTATAAACTAAAAATACTTGTCAAGATGTTTGAACAATAATCAATTAAAATAGACGTTGAACAAAATCGCGGCATAAATTTGTATACATTGAAAACTCTTTTTCTCTGTTCATAAAACAAAACAATTATTATATTTTATATCATCGTTTAAATACTAATAAGTTGGAGAAAATTAAAAAATTTACTATTAAGAGACATTTTTTACAAACGAAACACATAGCAGTGAAATATTGTTTAAAAATATTAAATATTACCGTCTAACAAATATAATGATCATAAAGGCCTATTGATAAAACCTACTGGTATGTGTTCTGGAAATATATAAAAAATCTTTTAATATTCGAATTATCAAAATTGTGTATTTACAAGCAAAAAATGCATTACTCTCAATTGAAAAGTATTCCAATATTAAAAAGAAATTTGAATTACAAATGGAAGAACTACACAAATTTTTAAGAATGATCTGTGTCAAAAAAAATAGCTCGTTCAAATCAAAAAAATTGAGATTTATACAACTATTTATTTAACAAGAAAAAAATATTTGAAGTAGTAAATTAAATAAATGTATATTTGATAAAATTAATATTTGACATTGTGTAACTCAGATGTGTATTGATCAAATCAAAATTATAAAAAAAAGTCAAATAACGTTTGACAATCAATATGATTTACATATTGAATGTTTTTTTTGCTGAAACGAATATAAATTTAAAATAAAAATCTCAGATTCAAATGTATCTAATAACCTGACAAATTTGATATTAATCAAAATAAATATAGCCAATTTATTATATATTAATGCCGCATGTTTCAAAATCTTGTTATTTTAGTGAAAGGATGCATGTAAAAAGATATGATCCCTTAGCATATAATATATATGTTTTGACTCATTTGTTGCTATCTAGTGTAATGCGATGAATTTGAATAAAAGACATTTTATAAGAGGTTTGAATTTTTATCATGTCTGGTTTATTTTTTGGTTACAGATTTGGAAGCATACAATCATTAAAAATAATAAAGGAGAAATCATGGATCGCATTAATAAGTTTTTTTCAGTTATGTTCTCATCACACGCTTTATTTCAGTTCATATATTCTTAATTATCCGAAAATACCACAAATTAACAAATGAATTTATCATTCTAGTTTTTAAAAATGTCATCGAAAAAATGTGAACTTATTTTAAACTGACAAATATACAGCATGACTGAAAGTAATTCAGTCAACTTCAATATAAGTTTCAAATTAAATTTAATTCAAAAAAGTATGCCACGTCCATCATACATTTTGTAAGATTTTAAAATTTTTTTCATGTCATTCTCTTGATTGGAAGAAGCATGAATCATTGAAATTTAAGCTTTTGAGTGAGAAATGGGAGCTATTCATGTATTATTTTGATCAGCTATTACTAATCATTAAGTTCTTTAAACGAAATGATAGTATTATACAAGGTTTACATGATGGAAAACAATATTGAATGTTATTTTCTGACATTTAATGTACCAGCATTTTACAATCAACAGCTCATACTATGTAAAAAAATTTAAAAATTATAAGTAGGCAAAACATATGCAAAAATGATTGATTTTAGTTTCTGCAAAAATAAATGGGATAGTTGATTATTAAAAGTATTCTATCCTAATTTATGTAGCAGTGTCATCAGAAAAAAATAGCTCATGGAAAACTGTGTAGACTAGAGATGCAAATCTGATAAACACCTGAAGAAAATCTTTCAATGACAAAGACATTCCCGAGAGACTGTTCAAAGAAAAGATACAACGAATATCTGGATAAAAGATTACTCCAGATATAAACGGGCATTTATAATTATATACTCAAATACTCTAACCCAAACAAACCATTTTAAGACGTTCTCCAAATGCATGTATATTAAATATATCCTTAATGACTAAACGAAATATTATCGTATCGAAATGCGAATTTTATCGAATCGATTGACAAGTAGTTATATACAGATACATATGAAATCAAAAAAAGTTAAAGTTTATAAATCTCATAAAAGCTTTCTCGGGAAGGAAGCAATGTTCTTTCGTTGGAACGATATGTTAATGAATCAAATTTAAAGGCTAGATTAACGAGGTAAAAGTGGTGACTCCACTTTTGTCTCTTAACCATTACAATGAAGACCGATTCTAACAGGTGTGTCTAATTGAAAATATTATGATACATGTTTCAGTGAGGATTACTGTTTGATCACAAACCAACTTAGAGCCTACTTATTTACAGTATGTAATACATTTTTGATCAAAAAATTGAATGCTAGTATTTGCAAAAACATTTCATTTGTTCACGAAAAGCAGACTTGGAGATGACACAACACTAAAGATCTTGCTAACGCCTAACTCGTTATAGCCTTTGTTGTCATGTTATTCAAGAACGTCCAATTAAACGAACATTATTTAGTTAAATAAAACCCCGATTAATTTCATAAAAAAAAGAAAGTGCTTTCTATTGGTATAAAAAAGTTATGTTGATAAAGATGATAGAATAAATACCTCGAAGAAAAGGAGTATGAAGATGATTGATCGCACAGCAAGCATCAGATGTAAAAATAGGCGTGATATGCCATGCGCATATGATTTGATTCTTCATATAATACGGATTATATTATTCGATGATGTGTTATTTGACGAAATAAAATTTTATATTAACTAATCTTGTCTAAATATTATAGCAATGAATCTATATCGAACAGTTTTGTATCAAAAACAGGGACGCATGTGATTTTGATCAGAATAAATACATTCTGATATATGACGTCGAATGACGAATTTCGATGATTTCAGATTTACCTCGACTAGTGACATATCGAGAACTCGCTTTTTAGAATGCTCATTGTTCTGTGATGGACCTAAAATATAGTAACATGGATGCTGGATGTAACACATTGAAATTATAGTTTCTACGTGGCGATGCAAGCAGCCGAAGAATCTTGATTGACCACCAAATTGGTACAGTGAGTAAAATGCCATTTATGAATACATGCGAATAATAATTCGGTACATATCGACATGCCCGATCAGCGACAATTAATTTTTTCATATAATTAAGAGGCCTATTTTCATTCATTGGTCAAAGTACCACACATTTTTTAAACGTATAAGTCAATTTGACTGTGCAAAACTGACCATCAGATTATTACCGATAAGTTTAAATCCCGAAGATTGCCGAGACCACGCCAAGTTATATACTGCAATATTTTAGAATTAGCTGATCACTTTTCCCCATCAAATTGCCTAACTAAATGAAAAACTTATCTTTATTGCCACAAATAAAATGAAAAATTATATTCTAAATTTAACATATCTATTACATAAATTTAAAAACTTTACCGGGTACTGCGTCGTATAGAGGGCAACGTGCGACTATTCGAATTGGGACATCTTCGGCTCGTATGTAACTCAAATGAATACTAATTTTTCTTGAGGGGTAAAAGCTTAACAAAATTAATAATGAGTGTTAAAATAATTAAGATAAATACCTATTAGCATCTGAGAATATCGTTTATGATTATTACAGCCATCAAAAGAATTTAGAAATGTAAATAATAGTTTGAATATGTTTAAACTGAAAAAAATATTGTGTCCCATATTGGATGAAAAGTCCGGCATACCCATTTATTACTGCGTTTGATATGTGTTGTATATTTTGGTTGAGTTTTTACATAACATGTAATATTTCAGTAAAAATTTGAGTCAACTTCACAGAAGGTGTCTCACATTGAAAAGCTATGCGTCTAATATTAGGTCACAAAACCTGGAAATGGCTTTCCATCGCGAATCGATAAAAAATTTTCTTTTTGATGTTAATTTTAAGTTTAAAAACGAATTAAAATTTCAAAAAAATTATCTTCGTTGCAGATTACATATCTGTATATCTCGGTGTGCCATGAAATTATCACACACCATACAAATTTGATACTGATGTTTATCACCATATTATTGTGCTGATGAAATCAGCATTATTTTTCGTTCAATCCATTATCCTGAGCCAAAATTTTGGTTGTTCGTTAAACCTGATGTCAAAAACATGATAAAATATTGTAAATTTCGCGGTTGTAATTAACTCGCATTTATAATATTCTGTTTCGTGTTCTTTCTGAGTCGTTTGTGTGCGCCCTGAAACGATATAAAATAGAGAATGAAAAATCTATATTTTTCATAAAATATTTTCTGTTTTAATTTTATTTTTTAAGTCACGACCCTGAATGTTACTGATGCAAGATTTTTAATTAAATCTTTTCGTTAATGGTTTCTCAAAACTTTGTTATGCTGTGGGAATATTTCATTCTCGAAGTTCTAAATATATTATTAAGCCAAACTAGCACGTTCAAATGTTAAGTAATGTTCGTACAGTCAAAACTTCAGCAATGATCGGAAGGTTAATTCATCGTTAACCTTAAGAAGGTCAAATTTGCAAGCTCAAATTGCATGGAACCATACTTAAAACATCTCACTTTTAGTATTCAACATGTATATTTTCCGATAAAATGTTCGTACGCATTCATAACTTTTCAGCCAAATGCATTTTTTACATAAATTGATTTATTGTGAGTTATAGGCTAGGGTGATTCTTATATTTTTTTCCCACGAAAAAATATCAATATTATTATACAATTAAAAAACCTGGAGTGTTTTTTTATTAAACAAACATTTAAATAGAGAATCATCTCAAGACAATCATTATTTTTCAATGAGGTCATGAACGATTTGGTATTTTCTTGAAATAATTCTCACAATAGAACACACGTGTCTCCAATGATGAGCATCAACATTTATTAAAAAAGTAATAAAAAAATTATCTTCAGACAACTTAAATCAATCAAACAGTTTATTTTAAATAGAATGTTCTCGTCTGGGTCTTTAATAAAATTTAATTTGTTTTTAAGAATTTCACGTTTATGTTTTAATTATTATTTGCCCACGGTATTTTTTGATAAATTTGCGTGATGCTAACTTTGATAGTGTTCAAAATTAAGCATTTAATGTTGTTTCAGATGTGCCAACATCTATAAAATTGAATATTCCTCTTTAACAATCAAAATCTTTTTATTATCTTTGTTTAGGTGATTCTACATTGATATGTTTTGGTATTTCGTTCTTTTAACCGATTCGAGAGATCAAGATAGGAGGCCTGTCTGTTTAAAAATAAAATTGGATTGTTTCATCAGTTTTTATTCGATGAGAAAATTTGAATAATTGATTTAATTTACAGGGTTTAAAATTTAAATATATTTTTTCAAATTTATATTTGCCGCTTCTGGTTTACATAGCAGCGGTTTAAAGTTCAGTTATGTATTTATAAAATTTCAATTTGGTATTTGTGCCATTCAATCGGTTAGAAGAAAAATATTTGATAAAATAAAATGGGAAAACGAATAAAATTGTTTAGTATTCTCTTAATTCATTGCTTAAAGACGTTTTACATACAGGTTTTTTGGTCTATTTCGGCATTTTTATAGTTAATTTCCTCGTTTCCAAACTTCACTTAGTTTTGATTTTTACAATTTCATCGAAACCTGTCAAAATAACCATCTATGATAATTTTTAGTCAACCAAAATCATTTGAATATACTGTTAGGCCTGGTTTACACAGAATTTAGGACATGGAGTCTTGTGTTAAAATTTTAGCATATAGGGCTGCTATAATTGTCGATGAACTTTAAAATATCGAAATTTTCATAGATTACAATTTCTACAAATGAGAAAGTTTATACCATTTGATTCTTGAACCACAAAAAAGTACCTACATGTGAATTGTGAAAAATTATAAAAATTGCCCACCATGAAAAGAAACACCCTCTTTTGTTACAGACCATGCCTCCGGACTGATCAAGCCTGGATAAAATATATAGTCTAAAAAAAATCTCAGAACAACACAATTGAGAAAAATACCCAATAATATTTTAAAAGATGGGGAGGAGTGAAATGCTAATTCTTAATTATCATTACGTGCAAAGCGTCTCCAGTGTTTTGAACTAGTGTGTTGCTTATGAAAGAAGTGTGAAATTTATGCGATTTAAAGGATTTCTGAACATTCCAGCAAAATTATATCAACAACCCATATGCTATACGTTTAATACAAAACTTCATGACAAAAAAATGCATGTTAACCAGGCCCAAAAGTAAATTCCAAGGATGGAGGTTTACTTCAAATTTACAGCCTTAAGTTTGTTTTGAAAGTATTGAAATGAAATTGTAAAAATCAAAAGTAAATGAAATAAGTAAACGAGGACATTAAACTAACAAATGACAAAATAAACCTGACATCATATATTTAAAGCGTCATTAAACAATGAATTAATAGAAAACCCACACAACTTCTTTCAGTTTTAATCGTTTTTCCATTTTATTTTTCCATATATTTATCCAGCATTACATTGATAATCCAAATACCAAATTGAACTTTATATCCTGCTTTGGCAAGTAACCTTTAGTTGCTGATGCGTTAAACATGTTTTGAGATAACACTAATGTCTTGTTTAAATTTGCAAACGATTTTTTTATTACTCCACTCTTCGTATAATTTTTCCCATACCTGAAAACCTCAGCGATAAATTCTTTGGAAATAAGGCAAAAAATGATCTAATCTCAATTACGGTAAGAGTCGATAAATAAAGAGATTAACAGAAATTTCATAGCTATTGTTTAAATCAGTAGATTTCTCTAACTGTTATTTAAAAAATAACATAAAAATCTACTCAGATTTGCCACATTAACGTGGTAACCCCATATATAATTATACTACGACATTTCGAAACAGTCATAGAAACTCCATTGGCGGACATCATTCTGTAAAAGTAAATATTTTGAGTATATTAACCCCATATTATCGCTTGCGTCAATTTGTCTATGATCGAAAATTGTTTCCGATACATTTCTGTAACTTTATTTAAAAGAACAAAATCATGATTGAGTTAATATATTATCATAAATCATCAAGAAACTATGATACGCCTCTTTGGACGTGTTTCCGGTCTAAGCATCCAATTATTGAGCAAAATAGATTACACCTTTTGCGATTTAATTAATTATTTTTACGATATTATCCTGAAACGGAGAATGATATTGATATTCCACAAGATTCTAATATTTTGAGTACTTATTTTTCCAATATATGTATATTTATTTGCAGGCAATTTTAATATTCAGTGAATTTTATTGTAATTAGAATAATAAAAAAGTACACAATTATATAATATAAATTTTTGTATTTCAAAAATTGAAGATTCAAACAATTTATCCAATATTTATTCACGATACTCACATTTACATCTGAGTATCGTAAATTTTTTTTCTAATAGGCTAAGCTGACAAGGATCTAATTTTCACGAAAAAAACATTGTAGTTTATCGGTAATATAACTAAACAACAGTATGGCAACCACTCAAATCTACGTGGTATATTTTTGATTGTCTGCTTGAATTCTACTGTAACAAATTTAACCTTTTTTGTATCTATACATTATTTTTAAAGATGAATTTATCGAAATAAAATATTTGGTTCTGTTTATTAAAAAATTTACGGATAATATATTGACGATAATACAACTTCATTTTGGTGAAGGAAGATTAATTCAATGAGCATAAGCTTCTATTTATTCAGCAATATTGTAGGAGCGTGTCGTCATTCCATTCAAATGGAACTGACAGATTATATATCATCAAAATCAAGTATCGTTTACATTCTATAATTCAAATTATTATAGACATTTTTATAAATAATATAAAAGAAACATTTGTTATGTTTTATATGTATTCTCCTCAATTTTTATATTTCTTAATATTGATCCCTCGTATAGCTCTATAATCATAACTTTAACTCCTAACATTTTCATTTTCTTTAACGTGTTTAAATCAATAATTTACTCTTTTATAATTAAATTCAAGTCTGGTTTTAAACGTAATTTACAATTATTTTACGGTATATGCAACAATGTTATTGTCATTTAATATATTTTATTTTTATAAAAATGAAACAGCCAGCTATCTCTAATCATAGCAACTTTGTTAACAGGGCATCAATCCTACTCATATTAGAAAGGTTAGAATGCGTTTGAATCGAAAGTCAGGACGTAGATATCCGAATAATAAATCAAATATCATGTATAATGTGATTATACACCCACGATTCAATTTCTTATTTTGATCATCGTAAAAATCGCTTGATGATCAAAACTTTGAGATAAATAAGTAAGGGTACATTTTTTGTTTCGAATTTGTAAACAATCGTTCCTAAATTATGTCAAAGATAAACTCAGACATCATTTTTACATTTCAGAATTCATAGTGATACATAATGTGGATGTGTTTGAGATTTTATTTGATACATGTGTTTAATGTCAGCATTATTCATCAAAAATAGAAATGCTGACGACGTTGGCTCGAAGCTTATGGCGATAATATGGATATTAAACCTTTTCTATCATATCAGAATAGATTCAATATTTTTGAATAAGATTATCGATTAATAGTTAAATCCGAGCGACTCACCTATCGCTTGAGATACTCGCTATATTGGGAAACATTAAAAAAGAATGAATCAAACGATATAAATGAATTAAGACACACGTAAACATATCAACTGATTCTATTCAATTTTTAAATCTATTCAAAAAAACTAATATAAATGCCTCGTTTAAACGAAATTCTGTGATATGTCATGAATTTCACGAAAACCAGTCATGGTTTTCTACTAAGGAAATTTTTTAAATCAAAACATAAATTTATGTAATATTCAATTTACACACTCTATTTTAATTTTTTCAAAAATAAAAAGATACCTCAGACGAACCATCTCAAAACCAGAATATTTAACAAAAAAACGTAATTAATATATGCTCAAAAATAACCAGTCTAAATATGTATGAGTTTTTTCAAATAAGGCTCATTTATTCTTGAGGTTTTTAAAGGTAATTTTTTCATTGGTACTTTATATTTTTTTTAGTTATTTCATTATTATTTAATTTTTTTTGTTTATTGAATAAAATTTATGATAATCCTCTGTTTATTTGAGGCACACCTTCGCTAAATTTTTTAATTACAAAATTGGTTTTTTTCTAGATTTAATACTACTTATTAAACATTAAATTAAAATAATATCTCCATTTGTAACCATTAATTATACTCTGCAATTTAAAAACGACAGAGATAAAAATACAGGATCACAATTCTAATAAATATAGTAAAATGAAAACGTAGTTCAAAAATATACTATTGTTACACTTCGAATACTTAATGTATCAATTTACATTCTTAATGTTAATTTTTATATATGACACATTTTTCGATTTTATTGACTCAATAATAAATCAATTGGTTACATGTGTGTATCGAGTGCAGCCACAATCTATCCCAAAAATTTGTCAGAAAAAAAAGGTTCAATACACAACCATATACATAAAGTACCTTGTAAATCGACGGATATTGTAGTTAGAGTATTCACATATAAATCCATGTTAAGAATTTCAAAGTCGAACCTTGTTCGTCAGTGAAAATGATCATCGTAAAGAGATGTGGATAAATTAACGCGGAAATAGGATAGCCCTATAAAAAAATAGCGTTATATATATTTCTACACAGATATTTAAAGAAAACTTTATGGAAGCAGTAATGAATTATTGAGAGGAACCTAAATAAATATTTCAGGATTATAGGCTAAATGATTTTTTATCAACATAATTATTTATAAATGTACATTGGTAATACATTTCTTGAATATCTATCATTTTATACTATATATAACAACAAATCACTGATTTTTCATAAAAACTAAAATATAAAGTTTGTATTAATACAGCCAGATATGTTGATTCGCGATATTTATGTTTTATACATTCTGTTATCGAACATTTACTTATTGAAAAGACAATGTAACATTTGTCGATTAAACTTTGACCTCTCACAATCTTTTAAAGTATTTATTTCAAATATTTTTATATTTGAAACTTTATCCCACATAACTGTTCTATATATACGAATTTTGATTCGGGACGAAATTAGTAATTAAACTCTTCAAAATTGTGCCACAACGGTAAATGAATACAAAATACGCCTACAAAGAATTTATATTTAATTTACGGAAGACTATATTTTGTCAAAAAATTCATGTTCCAGATTTATGATATATTGCCGGAATCATTTTTTTCAGGATTTTCTAATCGAGAGGTTATTTTAAAATATTTAGTTATTATTTTATAAACAAGGTGTTCTTTAGTAATTGATAATTCCTACCTAATAAAGAATTAAATTGGTTCGATTTAAAGTTTTCTTAATTTCAGATCATACTAACCAAGAAATCAATAATTATTCGTCGATGATTTTAAGAGAACAATATTTAGTGTGCTAAGAAAAACCATAGATAAACTCAAAATGTAATTATATATTCATAAATAATAGGATATTTGAAATATAATTCAAATAACATCATGTTCGAAAAATACTAGAGTTCATTTTAGTTCATCAAATATGGACATACAAATATGGTAAAAAAAGATAGTAACACATTTCCTGCTATCATATTTTGTAGCTTAGATAGACAGAAAGGGTCATGTTACAAAAATATTTAATTCGACAAATATTAATCTTTTTGTTATAAATTGATCCATTTCAGTGATTACATTTAATGGTGTATTTTCTCATATTTGTCCAAATCAAAATTAAGTCATCTCTCTCTTATCCTTTTGTTTTATGATGAATTTTGTTTAAATTTGTATGAGATATTGATAACTCTGGACTTTAAATTTTTGAAACAAAATATGATAATATTTTATGTAATAACAAGATAACTTGTAGAATTTACTTCACGTAATCTTTACGCGCACGCGTTAAACTTCGGCGTAAATAATGGATTTCTACATCTATACTTAGATCGTTTCAAACGCCGTAAATTATATGTGATATTCACGGCATTATCGAATCCCGAAAGAAGATACGTTCTGTGAACAATGTTCCCAAAAAAATGGTACAACATCAAAGGGATGATATTTTCGACAAAAAATGAATTTTTAGCATATTTAATAAAAAAGCCTAATTATTACATTAATTTCCTTTGTAATAAGTGCGATGGGAGGAATTCGATAATATCTGGTAAGGTGAGTCACTTTTTCTTAGGTTTATTTCTTGAGGACTCTAAAATGTCTATTGCCATATTTCTGCGTGTCATTCGGATGCGGGCCAACAATCGAATCGAGATAGAGACATTCCTGTTGATATCGATAACGAGATTGGTAAAGATGAGTTAATCTTTTAGAAATGTTAATTTGAGGATAACTATGAGATTTGTTCATGTAAGTTATCAACTCTTAATCGAACATTGGGTGGCCAGGGGATAATAATTTAAACGATGAATTACTCATTTCGCGATGCATGTATAACCGATGTAGTAATTCAACTTAAGAATTTTAGGCTAGGATTTACTTAGACCTCAACTTGGTGTCCTTGGTATGTGTGAGTAACGTCAAAAGTCATGTTCTTGATTAAAACTAAGATTGGTATTGTGATATGCGTTCCGAATCGAAAAGCATCCACTCAAAGAATTAATAAGGAGCTATGTATATTATCAAAAATTTAATATAGGTTTTGGGTTGATCGATAATTCATAAAAATGTATTTGGCTCAGACAAGGGCTTCCTATTTTTGATAATTTAGGTTTAGCAACATTTTAAGTCGATCCCACGTATATTCATGAAACTGTCAACCACAGCTTGTGTTTTAGACTAATTTTTAATATAACACACTAAGACCCGTAACCGGTGCCGATACAGATAAAGTTGATGTTTACTAGGCCTCAGTTAAAAATATTTCAAAGGCGGTAGCCAGAAAATGGGTATTTTACTTCAACAAAAATAGTTATATGTTTAAAAAACATAGATAACAAAATTTGGAGAGAAAGGTTTGGGAAAACCTCTGAATATACCCGTGAGAATATACTTAATCAAATTGCCGAATACGGTGCTTTATACTAAAATAAGTTTATTTAGAGGTTAATTCTGCCATTCACTTAATCTATAATTATTAGTATCAACATACAATTATCAAATGTAAGGGACAGAAATATAACTCAAATCGTTAAAAGAATCGCAAAAATCAAGTTAGATATGACCTTCCAGATACAATGTCAATAAAAAGAATTGAATCCAATGTGCATAAATGGAACTATTCCTATATAGGTCTGATAGACCCCAAATATGTCATAATTTTTAAGAATAGCAGAGTAAAAGAGATTTCAAATCAAAATAATGATATATAGAATCGCCAAGCGAACCCCTATGAACTTTACGTCAAGTTAAGTCTACTCAAAATACCGATTTGCATACGTTTCTCAAAGTGAGATGCTTTCATCTAAAACCAACAGTTTTATGATTTTGTCAGTACGTTAACTTATATTCAATTGAATTTCCTTACATTAGATATGTCGGTAAATGAAACGATTCGCACAGTTAATATTTATTTATATATATTCTGACTTAATAAGCATAACTTTAACACCAAATTGTTATTGATTAACGCTTTTCGTTAATTAGTATGGAAAATTTACAAATTTGCACGTTCTGGAGCATATAAACGAAGCGGACGTGTTTATGTTCTAGTGCTTGATTTATTGTGATGTTAATGACAAAAGCTCAACCTGTTTTGATATTTTCATTCAGATTTTTATTTAGATATCGTGAATAGAGATTTATTCAACCTGAAAATATATTTGAATATGATTTAATTTGTGTGCAGATAAGATCTATGCGTTTTTTGGTATTTTTGGATTCAATACAATCATGAATGAACAAATTAAATTCAAATAACTTTGCAACTATGAAAATTTCGGTTAAGAAGCAATTGTATCATCACAGAAATTGTGTCCAAAATTAGAAAATCGGAACCCTCTGTTACACATAATCCATTAATATATTTATATAATCAATTCATATTCTTAATTCTGATGATTTGGATCATTTTTTAATAAATAATTCAAACAAAAAGGTATCAACGATGTGTTTTAAGACAGAGGTAAAAAAATAGACTTGAATTTCTTTTACATTTTCTGATACAAATCTCTTTACCATTAGTCTGCAAACAAAAAAAATATTTAATTTTTCAAAACACTGATAAAAGATAACCAATTTCTGTACAATGAAAGAAAGTTTTGAAAACCAATCTAAATATAGATTGATTGTCATGAAAATAATAAATCGCGTTTTGTAACCTAAACATATCTCTACAATCAGCGTTCTCAGATGACATTTGATAATATAGTATACAGAGATACGCGTTGTTAAACATTCTCAAATAAAAACCACGATCTTCCCTAAAAATTCAAAATATCATCATGCCTATATATCAAAAGGATATAATTATAGCCAGTCCAAAACATATGCGTGGTATTAAAAAGAAGAAACAGTAAAGTTTTTAAAATATATGATAATGATTATTTTTCAATTTATTTATTTCTTCTTCAATATCTTCATTATCATGCAGCAATCCTTCTTCTGCCCTAAATATTAAAAAATGCATTAATTTCTATTAAAGTTAAAAAATGGTATTAATTTGCTGTAATATCGAAAAATATCAATAATATATGGTTTTAAAAAAATTATCTTATACCCAACAAATAATGCACTTATAGTCTAGATTATTTAGAATTTGAAATATACTCGTTATTATTAAAAAAATTAAAATCTACTCTATTTTTCAAATAGAATAATTTTAAACGAAGTGGAATTTTGGGATACGTAATATTATATGATATGATCAAGATACGTCCGTTAGCATTCAATACTTTGATTTTTTATGTTTATAATAATGTCAAATATTTTAGGCAATATTTTGACATTTGAAATGTGGTTTGATGAGAGATATTTTTAATGATGTACAGTTGACATAGATTCATAGATAATCATTAATTTTTCCATATTTAGTAAATTTAATGCAAATATATAATGTTTAATTACTCTATAAACGATCAAAGATTCACATATTTTTATGAACTTTAATTTGATTGTTTTTAAATTTTTTTTTATGTTGAAAATTATTAAGGGCATTTAATTCAAATAAAAAAAAAAGAATGCATAAAAATATATGATCGAAGAAAATGAAAAGCTAAAGAGTGAATCAAGCCAAATAGACGCGATTTCAAACTATGTTTTTTGAAATACAAGATGGTCATAAACGATTGATGTTTTTTTGAAATAGCATGTCTGTTCGAGCTATTATCTCTCATTTGTGAATATTACTTTACGAAAAAATTAACATATCATGTGGCATCGACGTCTTGACCGTCAGTAATCGGGATGCGTGTAAGTATGCATATTAAACATCTTATCATACCAAGTGATGAAAAATTAGAGTAAATTATTTTAAAAGAAAACAATTAATAGCAAAAAAATTGTCTGTGTGATCTTTCAAAATATGTTCACATTTGACAATATTTGAATTTGTGATATTTTGAAAAATTGTTTATACAGCAAAAATGCAAACTATCAAAATAGACTATTACAATGTCAGAACTATGGAAAAATATTGTTTAAAATAATAAAATATACTTTAAAACTATAAAAAGCAATATCATGACTAATTTAGATTATGTTCTCCATAAAATGAAGTAAATCATCCATACATTTGAGAAAGAAAAAGAACAAAAATACTTTGAAAAATAAATCGATACTAACCAAAAGGCGTGTAAATGATTAAAAAAATGAATAAAAAATGCACAAGAATAAAAATAGTTATCCAAAACTTGAACGATGTTCAAATTTACAATGAATGAAAAGGAAATCATGAATATGCGTCAATAATTTAATTAAAAATCAATCCAGTATAAAATGTAATAGACCTTGACACAGGAATTAAGGATTTGATACGAAATAACTTTGTGTTGAATAAATTATTAACCAGAGTGTAGCATGTCATTTAACATTAAAATATATGCTTTAAAGAACGTCTTGAACAGTTTGAAAAATCAAAATTTTGGTAATGATAAATAAATTAAAATTGTTTATTAAATTTTATTTATAAAATTTACATCGAAATCAATAGATTATTAAATTAAAAAAAATGTACAATAGCAATCAATAATTATATTCTAATTATCACTGCATTCGATGGTCAATAAACGTAAATTTTAAATAAATGCATATTTTATATAAAAAAACAACAACTTTATGATTTAACAAACACAGGCAGTGATGAAAACGTAAAGTAACATTTGATTAAGAAATAAACACTTATTTCGACTTTAAATTAATAAACTGTTTTTGATGAATATACTAAAATTTTACCCTCACGCGTGGGAGAGATCCATATAGGGTGTTGTCGATCAATGTTTGACCCCCTTGGAACACATCATCAACGTCAGTTGGATCAACCTGCGGCATTTTTGATTCTGTCTCACTCTATGAATTAAATAACGTAATGGTAGAAATTTCAAATTTTTGACAATAATTTTTAATTTTGATTGTCAAATTGTAAATAAAATCAAAAATTCAAAAAATATTATAATTGTAAAAGTTCATCATTGTTTTTTTTTCAATATCATTGGTGGGATGAAATAATTTTTATTCACTATCGTAAAAATTGACTTGAAAAAATAATTCACGTTAATAGAAACCATAATATGAAAGAGTGATGAATCAAGAATTTCATTGAAATAAAATTTATTTTTTAGCGCATGTAATCTAAAAAATGCTAATTTAATCACGAATAATTAAAGAGAAAATAGTTAAAAACGAAAAATTTTAAACAACAGTTTTTAAATTTTTATGGCATCAAAATGACGTCACAATAGCCTCGTATCACAAATTATGACCATAGAGTAACCTAATGGAATTTAAATCATGGAAAATAAGCAATAATACTTTTAAGATGATTTGAAAATAAAAAAAATTATGATAATACAAAAGTTGATATTATTGAAGAAAAATACGTATGAGTTGATAAGAATATATCTTGTGAAGAGAAACAGTATTTCTAGCATTCGTTTATCAAATATATATTGAACTAAATAGCATATTTCCAAAAATATTCTGGTATTTATTCATTCAAATGTTTTATTATATAATTTAGAATGTAAATATTAATATTAACCAAACCCATGAATCCAAAATATTCTTACATTTAGATGCTAAAAAAGTTAGCATTCTTAAAATGAGCAGTAAATATTATTTGAAAAATAATAAAATATAATGAACCTATGAAAAATGTATTTATGCAATACCTGGTATGTGCCAGTGGATCCTGTTAGACTGGTAGCCATCATAGTAAGATCTCCTTGACCAACATAATCGTCCTCTGGATGACTGATTTCTGTTGGGGCTTCTTCACCGCTCTAAAAGTTAACGAGTGTAGTATATTTTACAACAAATTCTGCATCTTTATTTCTGATAAAAAATTATAAAACAAAACTAGACTTGCGAATTATAATGATATTAATACAAATTTAGCACACGTATCAATTTAAAATTTTGAGAATGATAGAAGTTTTAAAAAAAACTTTTTAAACGTACAGTATAAAATGTATATTTCAACTACTTAACATATCAAAATTATGCTAGATATGATCATAGTAATGAATGAGTAGTATATAATCAGTTTAGAAAATATCAATTTGTAAATGATTAGAATTTAACAAACTTTATGAGAATTAAAAGTTTTTTCATGATATATGCGTTCTTTTTCAATTTTTTTGATCGAAAAAAATGAACTATTTAAAATTAATAGAGATATTATCTAACCATAAAGTAATATCATGTTGATCATACCATCAGTGATTATATCATGATAAATACTTAACATGAAATAGAATTATTATTTTTCTTAATATTTTCCAATTGGCTTGAGAATACATTTCATGTTGAAGCAATGAAAATTCAGAATATAACGTCAATCAACTGGAACACTGTTTTAATTATTAATATTTGATGAAGAATTGATTATAAATAAATATATTTAATTTATTTGAGTTTGCGCACTGTGTAAAAAGGGATAAAAACAAAAGCGATATAAAAATCAAAACATGATTTAATATTGATGAATTTAATGATTTCTTTTAATTAAATGATATAACGATTAATAATTATATTACTAAAAATGATAAAATCAATTATATCTGACATAGTTTCATCATTTATTTATTTAAATAGTGGTAAATGACATTGACAGTCAAAAATTACTTTTATAATATTTACAAATAGAGCCTTTAAAATCGTATATTTGTTAAATAAACTTTATTTACAACTCAGATATCATCTTCGACTTTTAATCAGTCTTAAAATTATGAAATAGTCACTGATTTACATGTAGATATAATTGTTTTTGGTATTTTAAGAAACCACAAAAATTATGCAAAAATCCAAATGAAGAAAACGTTAGTTAATTTTTAGAAACCTTTATTGTAGTATATTTAGTAATACTTCGTCATAAAAAACAAGAAATTAATAATTTTTGTTTTAAAAGTACATGGACATATTTTAAAAATATAATATCTATACGTCACGATTCTTGGTTTTGTATATAATAAACTCAAAATATAATAAAAATAATTCTGTTTCATCTTTCTAGATAACATATCGCATTTTATTTAAAAAATGATTTAAAATATACGAAATCAAACAACCTAATTTAAAATAAGAAGAAATATAAAATAGCTCTAAGTTCATTTTTAAAGGAAAACTTATAATCTTACAAATTTTATTACTATAGTATTGCCATGACAAATAAAATATATTCGATACCATAAACAATGAAAAATATCTAAATTTCACACAAAATAATGTTTCATTTTTTAATGTCATTTTTATAATAAAATCTAGTTTGAAAAATATAAGAAACTATATCCATTAAGATATTTTTTTAAATGTAGGGTTTATATCCCTACTTGATGATGCTCTAAACTAACTTAATAGTTATTGCAAGAACCTAAATAAAAGTTGCACAAATCAAAATTTTCTTTCATAAATGGGAAATTATACTTTTATTATTCATCTTGTGAGTTTATAGCTCTTTTCAATGTTATCAAAAATTCTCTGATGTTCAGTCGTAACGCATCACGTAAGATTTAATTTCTTACAAAACATCAAATAATATTTTAGAAACTAATGGAAAAATTGATCGCCAAGAATGATACTAGGACGCTCTGGTTCATGATTTTTTTGTTTGTTGAAAAGCGAAAGATTTGACAAATGCCATCGGAGAATTTCTTTCTTTATAATTCATTACAAACATAGGGACGGGAATGAATTTTGAAATCGCTGAAAATAACTAAATTTAGAGCGACAGTACCACAGAGTCATTCTTGGCTATTAATTTTTTCGATTGGTTTCTCAAATATTATTTGACGTTTAGCAAACATTAAATCAAAACTATGCGTTACGACTCATCTTGAGAAAAATTTTGTAAAATTTAAATGAGCTTGAAATTCAGCAG
>JWZT01000497.1:53032-71183 GCA_000827895.1 Thelohanellus kitauei
GAAAATTATTGCTATGACTTTAATTAAAAAAAATATATTTTATATTTAAATGTTGATCAATATCACATTATTAATTCACTTTTTTTTTATGAATTAATAAATTATAAAACAATGATTTTGTACATAACATCAATTTGAAGTAAATAGCAAATAATTTTGCCTAATAAATCACAATGAATAGAAATGGCAAACTACTAGCTGTTAATTTTATAAGATATCAAATAAATACCGGATCAGAGGCTGAACTTGATGGGGTTTCATCCAAAGAAACCTCCCCGTAGCCACCGTTGGATTTCTGTATAGCAGATTCTGTTGGACTCTAAGAGTTATTTTGTAAATAAAATAAAAATATATCTTGTAATTTAACATCAATATCGAATAATATAGTTGCGTCGATTATAGCTATATAAATTAAATCATTTAAACTGAAACTTATTATCAAAAAAGGATCATTGATCATTCAATTATCCCCGATTATTGAATGTCGTTTTAAAGTTATCTATGGGTAATGAAACTAGACACGGGCATTATATTTAAGAGTGTTCAAAGTCACGCGATTAGCAGAAACTCATAAATAATGAATAGAGTTGTTAAATCAACCTAAAAAAAACTTTTTCTATCAACAAATATTGAGTTCGAACAATACTGAATACGACGAATTTTATTATATCTATCAAAAATGTCAAAAATTTTAACAATCTCGAAATTTAATCGTATTGTCACTCCATGAAAATGCAATAATTTTATTCGGTTTGTTATAAAATAGTCTTACATTGATTTCAAAAAATAATCTGTTCAAATATTTTTAGTTCCAATATATAAAAAAATAACGACCGAGTTATCAAACGACCAAATCAATTTATCAAACCACAAAACAATTCTAGAGAAATGGATTGAACATTCTGGTTTAGAAATTTATTCAAAAGATTAATTATCGTATAAAGTCATTTGATGGATATTGATATGAACATAATGATTGACAGCAAAATAAATATTTTCATTATCAATGGGACATATTTTTAGACTTAATTTTACATTTTTTTGTTGTCTGAATTACTTTGAGAATAGATCTGAAATGTAATAAAATAAATTAATAATTTCAAAATTTCACGAGTTTATGTTTTATCAAACACAAGAAAAACTTAATTTCATGAAATCAAATGGGAGCTAGTTTCAATAACCGACTAGTTGATAATAATTTGTATTTCGTGCAGAAAATACGAGCGCCTTAAATTTTGTTGATAGACTTGAGAATGTATAATTTAATATGAAAAAAGACAAAATTCTTAGAATATATTTAGAAAGGCAAATTATTATAAGAACGATAATTAACTTATAATATCTACGTAGAGACCATTTTTATATCTTTCTTGATAAAACAAATAAAAAATATATTATTCAACTATTTTATAAAAGTGCTTAAAAAGAGAATTTATGATATTTATAAGTCACAGTTACTAAATATATAGTTGTGAATAAGATTTTTTAAATCAAAAATGTGGTTTCATACCATTTTTATGTCCTCAACAGTTGGTACGGGCACCTGAGATGTTTCTGATGCATCCTCCTGAAATGTCATTGTTAATATTAATTGATGCAATTTTCATAAATTTAGAAAGACTTTCATGTCTCTTAAAGATACATAAAATATAAATGATAAAATTTATTTTTTTTTGAATTATCTTTATTTTTACTACGAATCAGAATGTATGTATGCCATACATCAAAAATATTTTATTTTTTTATTTAGAATAATTTTCAAAATTGTATAACAAAATCCACATTCAAATATTTCATTGGTGTTAAGAAAGTACAATCAAGATCGAGACTGACATGAATCAATGTGACATAAAATTCTTCGAGTTTCGAGTTTACTAAAATCTTTAATATACAGACAATGTTTCTTTGCCTCTGTGAAGCAGTTTCATTCAAACAAAATCATGAAAACTATCAGAATATTCTCAATTAAACTATGTAATATTGTATAATATCCCAACTCATTTTAATCTCGAGTAGGAATTTTAATATACACCGTCATAAAATTTTTGTAGAACAGACATGTCAAATATAAAAACTGGCGGCTAACTCTCTTTATGAATACTTTTCTGTAAGTAATAATAATATCATTTTTCTACGATTAACAGTTATAAAAAATGGTTTTGATATGCTGTAACGTGAATGAGTTGTTTGATATTTAAAATTAATATTCTATCATTGAACCAGCTATAAAAAGCAATACATTTACATAACTTTAAATACGTAAACAATTTAAAAACTAGGAATGATGAATTCGGTAAAAGAATATTCATGAGTTAACATTAAATTCGATGAATATTTATATATAAGAAAAAGAAAAATTGATACATCTTTGTTCCGCTTGAAAAAACCCAGAAATCTCTGAAATAAGGATCTTTTTGGTTTTTGAGGAGCACCCTAAGATTAATAAATGTATAATGATGCCATTTATAAAAAAATACAAATTTTGATGTATAAAAAGACACATGTGATTTAGGATAATTATAAATATGTGAAATCATTCCAATTCATAAAAAAGGTAGAATTTTATTTGAATTTTTCTATCTAAGAATGTACATCAAAATAAAAAAAAATGGTAACCATTGGTTTTAATATACTCTCCATTGATCGGACAAGTATATCCGTAAGACAAAGATAAATATATGTAATTGACACTTCAAATAGTTTGAATTTCATGATTTTAACATACAAAAATGAAGAAAAATCACGGCTCGTGCAAAATTTTGATGAATATAATTAATTTAAATTAATTTTAGAGATGCATATTTATCCTACAACAGATAGTCAAAAAAATTTAGCCCCAAAACTCAGTTCCTGATACGAATATCAACGTATTATACTATCAATTTATCAACAACATACACTATATTAATTTTTAAAATAGGTTTTGAATACGCATTATAGAAAAATGAACTTCAGCAACGAAAGGAATATTTCATAAATATTAAGTTATTTTCAATGTGAAAATAGTGAGGTATTTTTTAAATATAAAATCGATTCATAATTCATGCAATCAAATGTCCTATGACACATATTTTGACAGATATTATGATGATAAACATTTCTTTCGTTGCGATCTACGTAAAATTCAAACAGTTGCTTTTGAACAATATGAAAATTATTCACTTTTAAGATTTTGTATAAAGATTTATTGACGAATGACTTTGAAATCTGAAAGTGTAGATCTAAGTTGATATTTTATTTGCAAGATTAGTAAATATAAATATTATGATGTCCAAAACATATCTTGTGCCTTTGAGATTTTCTCAAAATATTAAATAAATGCATATATCGTAGGCACGCCTATAATATTTAAAATATTAGATGATGAAATGAATAATATGATATTTTTTGTATGTTTATAGAATATAAAATGATATATTATGATTTAAATATCCCGATAACACTCCGTTTACACAACTATGCACTTTAAATAGAATAGTTTTATGACATTACATTTAATTGAATTTCAGTTTGAAAAAAATCGGATGTGAAAAATCCAAGAATTTTATTATTATTCAAAATCATTCACCAAAATGGTTCGTATTTCATGTATATATTCGATATATTTTGATTATCATAAGTTATTAAAAAACATTTAAAAATAAGATTTTGTATTTGTAGAAATCATTCAATCGATTCGAAATTAATAATTATGAATTGAGACCCGGTATATCGATAAAAATGGTAATAATATTAATAGATTCAATAAAATTCAACGATAAAAACAAAGAGTCAATAAAATAAATAATTTCAAAACTCCTAATCACAGCATAAATTTAATGACCAATGCAACTATTTATAAATAACCAATTTTTATTATTTGTTCTCATTTTATACCAGATATATTTTAAAAGAAGCACTTATTTAAATGATATTAATAGGTAATTATCTCATATGGTCAACAAAATAACATCTAATAAGCTACAAAAGTCTCAAAAAACTCAAACTCAATCATTTTATGCTGTCATAGTGTAAATATGAAAATAAGCACTATTTCTAATTTTAAAAGCCATTATCCCTTTATATAAGCATCAAATTAGATGCCAGAAGAGTAGAATGAACAATGGCGTGTTTTATTTCTATTCAATCATGAAAACAGTAAAAATACATCAAAACATTAAAAAATATCCTAGTTAGATATATGGTTGAAGTTTGTTTATAAATATAAAATATATGAATCAATAAAACCTGAAGATAAAATATCACATGTTTGTATTAATATGATATATTTTATTTTTTTGTTATTATAAAATTTTTAAAATATATATCTGGAATTTCCTTATCATCAGAATCTGAGAGTAGTCTTTGATGCTCGAACTAAAATATATAGAATATAAATATGATCTTTAGGGAAATGATTACTAATTTATCAATATTATTCTTAAAAGCTGATCATATAAATTAATAAATTTAGCTAAATATTTATTACAATTAAAAAAAAACTACATTATCTAAAAATTGTTCAGATCAGCATCTGTATCCACAAATATATATTAACGGTGGTCACGGGATGTAATATCATCTAACCATTAACTTTATATCGATTAAAATTTTTACAAACTGCAAAGTACAATAAAATTCGTGTATTTAGGGGTCATTTAAATCGAGTAATAAGTTAAAGTATTGAATGTACAGATCAATACACTATGAATCATAGATAAAAAAAAATATCAAAAAATATATGGTCATCGCCTGAAACACTCATAATTGATGCATGTAATGGAATAAAAATATTAGTGTTTTTCGATACAAAATTCATAATTCTTAAAATTAGACATAATCGTTAAGATTTTTAGAACGTGAATATAATTTGAGACTAAATCATCCTTTAAATTCTTAGGAGGTAGATTTAAAACGGTCAGATTTTTATATTTAAATCTATAAAACTGATTGTAATAAAAAAAAGAGAGAAATGTTAACTATCTTAAGTAGGAGTATAATTTAATATATCACTACAAATTGATGATCAATTGCGATTTTAATATTGATTTAATTTATCACTGCGTAAAAATCTTTTGCGTACAATTCCAAAATGATTGTTCAAATGACAATTCTCAATTTGTGACGTATTATCTCGACAAACATCAAAAATGTTCATTTAAGTAAATCTAAATGGTATATCTCAATTATCACCCATTAAAATCAGATATTTGGAAAATATTTCGTAAAACATATAGAGGTATAAATTAACACAGACTAAATTCTGAGACACCAAACTCTGCCATATACATCAAAATTTCAGTGGATTATTAAAAAAAAATTTGTGGGATTTCTGTACAAAAGAGAAAAATACATTTCTTTAACTATTATAACAGACAAAATATATTGATTAATTTCAAAGCTTCAATTTTGATTCGGTATCGATTGTGATTTGCATCCAATATCAAAAATCGTTAGATATATAATAAATGTGACAAATTTTAATAATTATTTAGAATTATTATCATATCCATTTAAATGAATAAAATATTTTTGTTAAGAACACTAAAAAATTAATAATGTTTTTTAACAACTTTAAAATCAAAGTAATTTGGAATATACAAACCAATTTTTAAACGGCTATGGATATTTTATGTTGAAATAAATTGTGTTTATGTTTAAAAAAATATTCACTCATTGCAAACAAACCGAAAAAATACGAATCTTCGATAATTCATGAAAACCTCACTGGTAGTCATTAAAGTAAAATTTATAATTATTTTGACAATAACCAAAATTGTGTATTACAAGACAGATATATGGTTAATGAATTTACATTTTCAAAATATTTAAAAACTAAAAAATACAGATTGAAAATCGGAATTTAATGATTTATATATTCAAAATTAACATTCGAGAAATAAACAAAAATATTGGATAAATAGTTAACATGAATAAACTCAAATTAGAGTTACAAAATACAGCATCTAGTCGATAAATGTGATATTTTCACATAATTATATTTTTAATTGACAGAATATGCCAAAAACTGTAACTTAATAATCAAATCATTAGGATAAATACCTGTGAATTGGAACGACGAGAGCGGGCGAAGATACCACCTTCCTTCTCGGTGTTGCCTCGATGTATTTGCTAAATATTAGAATTTAAAATTTTTTAAGTATCAAATGTTGTCTTACATTCATTATAATATATCAAACATATTCTATACGCTTGTAATTGAAAAATTAAATTTTTATTAATATTTGAAAGTTATCAATTTTAACCGCAATAAAATCAAATAAATTTATATGAATAAATTTTCAATGATGTCCTAACGATTTAGCATGCTAGAATCATTTGTCATCATAAAGACTTTGGAGCATAGATTTATATTTGTAGGTCGTTATATATAATCATTTTAATATAAGATCTTTTTTCATCTATTAAATATTATTTCTGTATTTTTCATGATACTACATCGACCATTCAATGATTTGTGAGCAGAATATTAATAAAAATTGTTGATATAACGTGTTACAAAGCTCTAATAACGATATTTAAATATTAAAGATGATATTACATGACAAAAATTTTGCTATGTTTTTTATGATGATATCGTAAAAACTTTTAGAGACAATGATATAGCTCGAATTCGACAACATTCAAAATAGTAAGTTATATAAACCGTCAGCATTTAAAAACATGATTAAATCAGAGCCATATGTAGTCTCAAAACCAAAATTATTGGGATAACCCATTTTAACTCAAATTGTAAAATCATGGATTTCATTTGTTATAGATTTCCTTTTAAGGAATAGAAACTATAAAAACTACTATTTGAAACTGAATAATAGTCATTAAAACACCAATAGAGTAAATCTCATGAATATAATTTCAAAATATGAATTAAATGAAATCGATACATGCTGATACTTTCTATGGAAATGACATATGACAACCGTTTTGAATTACCAATCGCCATAATGTATTATTTAATGAGTTTCTCAAACTTATGTATATGCATTTTAAATTTTGTAAATCTTAGAAATGTTTGGATTACAAAGTAAAACGTAATATATCATTGCAGAATGGTATAATTATCAAATCTTGTGCGGTATGAAAAGCTGAATTTGTTGGTGTAATTCCCTAATTGATGAAAGTAACGTCGATCATATAAATTTTTTATCACAAAAAACAGTAGAACTAAAGAGATGATTTTAACAGTTGAGCTCTGAATTTAGAGAATCGAAATATAGGACACCTTTGAAAGTAAAATGTAATATAAATAAAATATTTATATACAGTCGACTTAATTCAAGCATCACATGCGTGTAAAAAAATATTGGTCAATCAGGGTGACAAGATACGGAAATTCGTTAAAGAAGTTCATTAGAAACCGACTTGTAATCCATAAGATAACACAATGTTGAGCAAAAGAATAGAGAAATTAATGAACTCAACAATTTTCGATATTTTTAAACTTAGAATAGATTATAACTCAAGGAGATAGATATATTGTACATCAATTAACAATGTGTATCAACATTGAATGAATTTGTTCTATTTCGCGCAATTTCAAAATTATGAGTTAGAGGTTTAATTTAAATTGAGAGTCATATCTACATTTTGGAATTAAATATCCAAATATTAAACACAAAAAAAAGATTGTTGAAAGAAAAAATTGTTTGAACAAGTCAAAATAACATTTAGATACGCAATCAATAAAAAATGATAAAAATTAACTTAGCGCACAAATTGATTTAAATCGTTATTTTTCGTCAGAAATATATTCATCATATTAGTATTAGAAGCAACATTTTGAGACACATTTTGTAAAATCGACACCCGAAAAAGGGATATTAATAGATATAAACGAACCAACATGATTATAACAAGAATGGGGGTTATCACGTCAACTAATCTTCTTGAATTTTTCAGAAATCCATTAAAACTCGCAAATAAAAAAGACTTTTGTATATAAAATGATTCTCGATATATGTACTGCATTTTCATTTATCTCTACGACATCCATGTATTAAGCTTCACAAAGCTGTTGAAAATTTCCAATCCTACGAAAAGTCAATACAGATTTGAATACTTCTTTTGATGACAAATCTCTCTCATGGCAAATTTGAATATCAAGTTCAAGATCATTTTGACCATAAATTTCTGAAAACATTCAAATTACTCTATCAATACCAGTAAATAATACAAAACCATTTTTAATACCTGTAACCGGCAAAAAATTAAAAGCAATTACTGGAATCATCGAATTTTATCAAAGATTTTTATCTCACGGTGTTACAATCTTAGGTAAAATAAAACCATGTACAAATTAGCAAATATTGAACCGTCGAAGGGAAAGAAGGCACGAACGAAACGTTTTTTATACTAAAAACTGCTTTTAGTGATACTAAATTAAAAGTTTTTTTAACCAGCAATTGTAGTAATTTCACTTAATATCAGCGCTTTTACCAACACGGCAGGTGTAGTTGCTTAACAAAATATCCTATGATAGTGTCAGCATCGCAAATTATTCACATCTCATTTAAGATAATAAGAGATTTAGACAATGAGTTAGGTGTAAAATGAAGAGATTACAATTAAGCATGCTTCCCTTCTTTAACTTTCAAGTGAGGGCATTCGCAATAGTCAATACGGTCTATATTTCCTCATAATTTGGGTTTTGAAAAGGATCTGACCTTTTGTTATCAACGCAGATTGCTACTGTTGGAATATACTATTTACTATTTAATCATCTTTCAAACATATTATCGTCTTTGAAACACTTCACAGTCATAATATCATGTTTAGATACATAGCCACTCCTCGTTGACGATAAACCTGGCCCTTGAAACAATTAAAAGATTAAGAGTTGCTTACTTATCATAATCAAACGTCTGATTTAATCCTGAAAAACTGATAAAGTAGAACGAACAAAACAATTTTATTAAATATATCTACAGGTTTTACCTGTACAATACACTCAACGACTGCTGCGGAATTTTATACAGAAAATCCTATTTTATCACATCATTCCATTTGTTAGACTATAAAATTATGATGTATGTGTTGGAGAATTGTAATTTACATGCATTGCCAATCAGACTACATAGATTCGGGTACACGTCAAATTATAGATATATAAATATAATTCAAAATCTTAGAGATTGTAAAATGTTCACATAGATTTAGGCGGCCTTTTTCATGTTACAGTTGATACTCTGACAATCATTGACCGTTTCCCTAGATGCTATGTCAATTGCTTTTGCAACGTCATCAGAGAACAAGCGATGCATGTACCTTTATCTCATAGTGGGCATTCCGTAAAGTCTTTTTTACGATGTTATATTTGACAGTGACATTATGTTCACACTTTGTTTTTAATCAGTTATGCAGCAAAAATTTTATACCATACTACATCTACTATTACAGCCTATCACCTTCAAACTAACGGCGTTGTGCAAACATTACCAACTCTAATAAAAGTATCCCCAAGATAAATGAAATCACAGACTGCATGGAAGAATTATCATGGATTTTTTTGGAAATATTTAACATAGTAAGGATGATCTCAAATATAAGTTAGAAATATATCTTGAAAGAGAGTTCTCTCAGGCGGTTATTGGGGATTGTGAGTCAATCAATCTAAAACAAAATGAACCTGAAGTAATTCACAACGGACCTAAGTCTCAAAAGGGGATTACTCTCTCCTTGCAATCAAAGACGACGTCTAAAATAGGAGATAAAAAATGACGAATGTTTTGGTGTTCGTGTAAATCTAGTGTTTGAACGATATAATCCCTAATTTTTCTAGAAAACACATCGAAATGTTGATTCAAAGTTATAAAGTATGGCTGAATGCCTTTAATATCGATTTATGGTGTCGATGAGACACGGTTTATGTTGATCTCGTAAATGAGGATTACCATGAAAATTACCATTGCAAAAAAGATGAAGCAGGCGATCTTTATCGCAACACTATTAAATTTAAGAACAACAGCCGTATAAGAACACTCGACCAAAGTGGTATAGATTCTATTTTCTAAATACGATAGTTATCAACTGCTTCTAGCAATAAAATATAAATCTTATTTTACGACGAAACACAGTAAAATAGCCGAAATTAGATAATGTTTGTTTTTGTGAGTAATGCGTGGAAGTATAGACTTGCTCCGATATTTTAAAATACAATATATGGTTTTGTTTGATATGATTAATGTTTAAAGTTGTCCAATGCATTAATTGTTTGACAATATAAAACGGAAGGTCACGAAAACATACGAATAATCGATATTTAGAGCACGCGCAAAAACTTTAAAGATATGCGTCGTTCCAGAATGGATACTAAAAACGTAATTGAAAGAAGAATTATTTTTATAGAGAAGAAAAACGAATAAATAATTTTAATGACAAAAGTAGTTAACATTGTAACGATATGAGTGTTCGAAGGGTGTAAAAACTGATATTAATAAAAAATGTTAAAATGAAATACCTGTATGAGAAATAGAGCAAAGAGGAATGATGACCGAGCAAGCATTGCGTGTACGCTAAGGCGTGGTTGCTCTTGCGCGTAAGTTTATCTTTTATTTAATACAGATTATGAGTTATATTCATCCATAGCAGCGACCACAAGCTTTACAGGCCGCGGGAAATGTAATCCTTTTTGAAAAGTTCGGCGGGCCACTGCCTTATTAAATTTTAAGCACCTTAATCTGGCGATAATCCTATTTAATCCATTTTAAAATATAATCACTCATTTTTAAAATCTCAAACAATTCATGATATAAAATAATATTAAACGATAAATCTTTTGTCAAAAATCGTATGCGTTAAAAAATAAACCCTTTTCTTAACATAAATTCAATTTTGTTTCAATGCGAGTTTCTCGATGTCTGGGCACAACGATGTAGTTCCCAATACCACAAGTGTAGAGAGGTATCTATCTGTCAGTCTATAACGTTACTTATTTTCATAATTGTCATCGCTGCAAATGGCTGGCCACATCTATTGGTAGAACTAACCCTACAAATGTATTTCAGGGGAACGAACGCTTTTTTTGATACTGTTCTGCAGGCAGTTCTCGCTAGAAGGAAATGAATTGGTAAATTGAAGGTGTAACACTGTGTTCTAGAAATCTACTTCTCAGAGTAGAATTACGCTTCAATTAAACAACCTGTAGTGGAAGTAATTCATGTAAATGATAAATCGTTGATTCAGGAAACAAAAAAGGATTTGTAAATAGTGCGCCATTATCCTTCTCTTTTTCAACTTCATCAAATCAAGATTCAAACGCCTCAAGAAGACTTTCCAGTTTAATCTGATACTGTAAAAAGTTAAATTTTTTTTCTAGTAAACTTGCCTTGAGAGTTAGAAATGCATCTTAAATTCATTCGGTAAGCGGTCTGATAAACAGGCGAAGTTTCATTTTTTAAATGCATAGACTTCATCACACAAATTTGTGAATATTTTGTCTTTTCCATGGATCCTCTCATCTAAGGAGTTTTAATGAGACGTTATGTCAACCACGAATGCCAGATCAATGAGCCCGTCATCATTCAAAATATATTCCCAATCTGTTTGTAATTGATTTGTTTCAGAAAGAAACTGCTTGAACTCTCACCGGGTCAGAGCACAGCCGCGAATTTGGTTGACACATCGAACAACAACATCCATGACATTTTTAATATTCAATGTTTTCTGACACAAAGCTTCTTGGTGAAGAATTCAATTATATTTAAGTATTGGGCAACCTAGAAATCGTTCGAGAAATGCAAGACATCCTGATTTACGACCCACCATTGCCGGAGCTTCATCTGTGCATATACTCACCAATTTTTCCCATTCCATATTGTTCTTCTCTGCAAGATTTTTAAGAGCTTCGAACAGATCGCTTCGATTTGTTGTTGAATCTTAAGATTCAAGTCCTAGTAGTTTTTCGATGACATCATAGTTGTCGTTAATTGCTCGAACAAAAGGTACCACTTAAGCTGTATCAGAGATATCATTCGATTCATCCATTTCCATGGATAAAAATATACAATTTTTAATATGATCTTGTCTTTGACGATAGTCATCACTAGATAACTCTTTACCTCGCCTGGTCATCGTATTATTTGATAAGGGGATCTGATCAGATTTTTTTCGAATATTTTATCATCAAGCATTCCAGCAGCAATTTTAAGAGTTGGCTTTATTATTTCTTCTGCATCTATGAATGGCTTCTTTTTTCGAGCTAAAAGAAGAGCGATTTCATATGAAGCTAAGAAAATATCTTGTTATATTCGTTAGCCTTTATTAAAAAATGATTTTTGAGTATCCAGAGCCCGTTTGTTATGTAGAAACTCTTTCCGATAATCCGAATTAATTGGGTATTTGTCATTTATTTCTGGATGTTTTGGCGTAAAATGAAGAGAAAGATTATATTTTTATGAATGTAAAACACAAAATCCGCATACCGAGCAAACAGGTTTTTCATATGAGTTCGGAGCAAACATAAACTTATCAGTCTGATCTGATTTGAATTCAATAAAAAATAAAATCGTCACCTTTTCGATTCATTATATTTTCAATTTTTTTCTATTATTGATGATGTTTTGATGTATAAAATGTATATTCGAATATGAACATGGTATTTTACCACAAAATTACCTTAAGTGCTGACACCTAAACAGTTGTATAATACGACGAAATTGTGTCGTACGCTCTTGTAATTTTATAAGATGGTAGTAAACTAGGTAATTTTTAACTTTTATCGTGCAAATTTATGTAGAAATAGATAATACTATACTGAATACGTGCATAAATTTAATCTGATTTTTAATTCTTTTAAATAAATTCAAAAAATTTAGAACCCCGCGGGCAACTTCAAAACAGCCGGCGAGCCACTTTTGGCCCACAGGTAAGGGTTTGGGAATCTGTGATCCACAGCATGAATAAAAAACAACAGGATATAAACCTCTTCTGTCTGTTTACTAGATTATCGTATATATCTCATGCATTTTACCTGTAAAATCTTGTAAATTAGGAAATGTACGAGAGAAACTGGGTACACAGTTCAGAAAAAACCGAGTTCGAGTTAATTTGGAAGATATCTTTTATTATCTATATAAAAATTTTGATTGAAGAACGTTAAATTTATGTCGGTCGATGCTCATTGAATTAGTGTAATAACAATTCATCTATTTAAATTTATCAAGATTATATTTTATCAGGCAAAGTAAGAGTGCAATCATCGAAAGAATTTAGATTCACATAAATCGATTTCCTCAGTGAGAATTAACAACGATATCAGAGAGAATAAATAAACCTCGTGTGCGTTCGTAATTCACGATCATAACCGGTTAAACAGCCTAAAATCTGAATATTTTTGAATCACTACATAAAACTACGAGCACTTGTTAGTATAAAACATTAAGGTTACTTATTTACATACAAATACGGGAAAAAAGGCCCTTTGAGAATTCGGATGATTTCGTTGGTTTTCATTAATGATAAACCAAAAAGGTTTTATGACTCTGAGTGAACATACAGCGATGATGTTAAAGTTTTGTTACGAAATAGATATATCATCGTAAAAAAATATTAGACAAATTATATTAATAATATAGATATCATCTCCACCTTATAATAAAACATATGAATAATACTATTGTTTTACGACGATATACGCAGAATAAATATTTAATCTTTAATGAATAAATGATAGTTAAAAAATTAAACCAATAAATAAAATCACCATGTATTCTGAATAATCAGATTTTATACTCATGAGATATTTTTAACACCAGTTTCACAAGCTAAGCGGATTATATGATGTTATACCATGAAGTCATCTGGTGTGATTTTTAATAAATTCTAGAATCTTGAATTTATGGGCAGGACTAAATAGCTTTTTTTTATTAAAACTCACATAACTAAAATTTATGTTTGATAGGCCGATATTAAAACCATTATTAGAAATATAGACTCCGCCCATGAAATTTTCAATTTCATAAATATCACATTTTATAATAATATAGATGGATAAGTGTAAAAATATAGGTCAATCTTAAGGTTTGATTTTACGAAGACTCGAGTTCTAATAAACTCTACACTTTTACATGTTAGAAATTAACTACTAAGTGTCCACATAGTCTTGTGCATACACGATATTTATATATATATATATGAACCGATAACTGCAATAATTTCACGCAATTCGGATGCGTTTGATTGACAAGTCCCTCATTGACGAAAAACAGATATCTGAATCTTGACGATTGTTTTTATTAATCGAATAAAGCAGTAAATAGAAAAAATTATTATACCATGATAATAAAAATTACGAGCACCTAATGTATAAATGAAAATTAACCGATTCCAATTAATCATGGAAAAAATTCAAGAAATGGAATCAATTCGAAAAACTCATAGTTATGTTAATATTTGTGTACAAATATATGTGTAATTGACAACACTAAAAGCGAACTAGGTTATAATCTAATAAAACATATGTCTCTAAACGATGATTCATACATGGCCTTTCAAACCTTTATTACGTGGTGTCCTTTGTCCATGCTGATGTTATATATTGTCTTGAGTGAACCTTTTTAGCCTCATCGACTTTCCGACATGTTGGCTTAACATTTTCTAATTGTATTAAAAAAAATGTGAGAGGCATCTGTGATAACCGCACGTATTGCCAGAGTTCCTATTTGTGTCCTTTCTTTAGATCTATTTGATCTTGCATTTTCAAGTCTCCATGTAGTTTTGCATCTCTGTTTTTAAATTTAAGCCTTTCTAGATGCTTCCTTTGAACTATATTCGGCTAAGAAACTTCATAAGGAAATTTAAATGTTCTTCTAGGCATCGAACCGTGTCGTAAAACACGACGAATGATCATTCTTAACTAAAACATCATATTAAGGGTTGATACTGTCGGCAGTTACATACTTTGACTTCGATATTCTTTTGCTAGGAAGCCCAATCAAGTACAGCATTATCAAAACTTGGTTTTAACCATTTGATCTACATTCGCTGATTATGACAAATATTAATTCTTCTGGCAATTTTCCCGTTTACTCATAGATGGTATTTCTGCAATATAATAAAGCTATGTATAATTTTTGAATTTGTCCACTTCTGTAATTTTGTTGTATCTCTCTTTAATAATGTAGTAGACCTCTGAGAATGGCCGTTAGAACGTAAATGGATATGAGATGTGACGAGGTCTGATCACTTGACCTTTACAAAAACAATTAAATTAATCGTACGTAAATTGTTGACCGTGATCTGTCACCACAACTTAACTAATTCTCCACCTTGAAAGACATTCTTATAAACGGGTTTGGACATTTATTTATGTCGCTTTGCAAATAAGAAACACTTTAAGTCACTTGGTAAACACGTCAACAATAAAGAATCACATGTTTCGAACCAGAAAATAATAAACATCAAGTTACAACCGATCAAACTTTTGTACGATTAGAAGCATGTTATGATGGGAGTCGTATCAAAACATGGAGGAATACCTTGACAACTTTCGCAGCTTTTGACACGTAGTTCATCTTCTCTCAACTCTGGCAAATGATTGAGATACTTCCCTTTAACGCTTTCATTGATTCTATTCTCAGATGTTCTGTGTACAGATAATCATTTTACTCTTTTCTTTATGCGGGCGGTATAATGATTGGATATCTCAATCTAAAGATTCCACAATCCTATGAAATGTTAAAACGCTGATCAATGTAGATGTCTTGAGATGTATCAACATTTATTTCTATATGGACAATCTATGTGAAGGTTTTTGATAACATTATTTTTGAATCGGATCCATAGATGTTGTGATTCGCAATATTTTTTGATACGATTTAACGATTTCGTCAATAAAATGATGGCAGTGGCGATATTATCAATCTAGACTTTCGTTTAGTTTTCAATTTGAAATTTTGACGTGTCTGCAAATTTACCTTCCTCAGATTATTTTATAACGAATAGAGTAGACATTTCAGACTATTTAGAGCCTGTATTGAGCTATTCGTTAATTAGCTGCTGTGGACAGCTCACATCTATTACTTGGAAGTCTTTCTATGATACGAAAAATTTTTAAAACTCTAACATTAAAAATGTTGGATAAATTTTCTAATTCAAAGTATGATTGATAGTGCCTCTTTTCAGTAACCGATTCACTCCTTTGGCTTGAATTTAAGGTTGTGGAATCCCTTAACACGGGTAATCGCTAATATCGGTTCATGATATCATCAAAACTGCGTCGACTCCCATATTTGATGAATCGGTATTAATATGGATTTCCGCTGATATGCTGAAATGCACATACAAGCATTTCGAAGACTGTCGGCTTTTGATATCGTCATATACCATTCAATTCGATTCATTTCAGATCTAGTATATGTTTTTTACTGTTCAAACTTTGATGTATCTTCTTAACTCATGTAATCCAGGTATATAGGCAGAGTGAAGTGAGATTTCCCCAAGGAACAATTTACATTGAGGTTTGTTACTAGGCTGAGGTAGCTTGTTTAACGCATCTATATACACTGTTGTATGGGGGATTCCTGTTCTATTAGTCAGATTTCGTAAATATTCAACGTCTCCATAATAACTGGCAGTAGTCCTTCCTTGATTTCATTTACACTGCCTCAATGTGATAAGAATTTCTATTTAATAAAGTTTTATGTGTGTTATCATCTAGTCTTGTGACAGCCATGTAATTAAAAAAAAGGTACATTAGGTATCCTGCTTAGATTATTTGTCATGGTAACTTGGAATATTGTGGCGGCTGAGGAGACTCCAAACATCATGCCTTGGCAGTGAAATTATCCAAACCGCGTATTAATAATTAATAATTATTTGATTTATAATAGATAATGAGTTGCGAATATGCATCTTTGAGAAAAGGAACAGGTTAAAAGTTACCACACATTATAGTAGTTAATGTTTCATATATGGGTGACAGCCACAAGCGTAATTGATCGATGAAAAAAAATAGTAAATCTAAAACATCACCCAATATTATATTACATCTTTTGAGTTTATTTACGTATTCAATAAAAAACCGTTAATAGAATTTTCTCCGTGGTTGTTACTACTCTTTCAGACTTCATCTTCGAGTACGCTTGTTAATTTGTTTTCAACAAGCTTCTATAATATGAATTTGTTATACATACTCGTAAACGATCGTAGATAATCCTAGATTAATGTCTACAACATATGGTGTCAGCAGTGGGATGATTTGAACGAGCCTTCTATCCTTAAAGCTGAGGATAGAATCGATCGATGGATCGAGAAGTTCAAAATTCACGCCGAATCGAACGGATGGGACGAGACAAGACAATCATCGATTATGCCCTCATACTTCGGGGAGGAGATATTGGACATGTATCTCGAATCTGAAGTTAAGAAATTACCACCAAGCCCGGAAAAACTGAAAAGGCTAGTCTCTATGTTAGACGAATTTTCTCGGTCAAAGGAAAATCCGGAAGCGGCTTTCTCTTACTTCGAGTCATGGAGGCTTGTCCCAGGCGTGGACGTCGCGAAAGAGGCGAAGAGACTCCTGGGCTTTCTTAGCTCAGCCACGCCTAATCTCTCAGAGAAGGACAAGGAGTTCTTCACCACCCAAAAGATTTTGAACGGCCTCCCAAGTCACGTGAGGTCTCAAATAAAACTTTTTGGCGATATACCTCTGAAAGAGACCTGCAAAAAGGTAGCAATTCTTTTAGCTGACGAGGTGGTGGCAATAACACAGAAAGGAGATAGCCACGCAAACGCCGCGACGACCGAGACAGGGAGCCTTACTCAGTTGGAGAAAAAGTTAAAAGCACTCACGTTAAAAGTTGACGATCTGTTACAGGCTAAAGATGTGCCAAGACGTCAGGCTAAGGTCGGAACGTAAAAGAATGTCCTGCGAGAAATGTGGCCTCAATAGTCACTCTACCGAAGAATGCAATGGGTGGGTAACCTGCTCCCTTTGTAAAACAAAAGGACACTCTATAAGTATATGCCCTAAAAATGACTTTAAATCCTTTTACTCTGCCTCTTCACATGGGCTTAACCCTCTTAACATTAATCGATTTGAAATATATTTATGGTCCTCTGAGAGACCAACTCTCGCCCTCGTCGATACCGGTTCGTGCCTGTCACTCATTAACTACAATATCTTCGAAGCGAACAATCTTGAGAAAACTAATAT
>JWZT01000497.1:83903-132999 GCA_000827895.1 Thelohanellus kitauei
ATTTAGGTAAAAGGTATACTAAAATTATAATTAGGAATATAATATCAAATTTTTATTTCAACCTATTAAAATAAAAAATATCTTATGGTTTTAATAAATTTCGTTTTTATAATGAAAAGCATAATTTTTGTTTGATATGGGTTCATTGAAGACCAATCCCTGGCGACATGATGATGATAAATGAAATATAAATGGACAACAATATTTTTTCATATGTGAATAAAATTATTTTTCTTTGAGTAATGAACCATAACAATGAATCAAGCATCGTACTAAGAAAATTTAGATCATAAATTTTAATGAACTTAAAAAAAACCATAAATCTATGCATGAGCCGCATAAGAAATTTTAGATAATAACAAAAAAAGTTGAAATATCGCAGAACAATCAGTGAGTTATTACCTGCATATTTATAAACATTCTACATGTAGTGTATCTATAACTATTCTAAAGAAATATCAGATCTGCGATCTCGAGAGGTCAGATTAGGGAATTATTGTCTTATATTCAATGAAAAATATGAGTCCGATTTTTTATGTATTAAATCAAATAAATGAAGATAATTATTAAAATATATATTACCATCTGTTTAAAAATAACTTGAAAAAATTGTAATTGTCTAAATATATATTTGTTTTGAAAAATAAAAAATCGGCGTTAATGTTGGAATTACAAAAGAATAATATTTTTATTATTTTTCATCAGTTAAAAAAAGCATTAATAATCTGTAAAAAACTAAGAGATAATATTTTTCAATACATGGGTTTAAAAATTCTAATAATTTCACGTCTCTAAATGGCCTATACCTTCCAATTTTTGAAATTAAATAAGGTTTTTATTTTCATTCTAGTTGTATTTCTTAATTTTTTAACAGTTTTTAATGTTGTAACATGTTTTATTCAAATTGTTGAATAGATTTAATCTAGTTTAATGACAATTGTTAAAGATCTTTTACATTATTTAATTTATATCAACAATTATTATTTGTTTATAATAATTAATGAAAAATTAATGATAGAGGGATTTTCAGATAAAGCTACACTAAAATATGAGAATGTTTTGCGAATTAATTTTAGACACTAGTCACATCTAGAGAGTATTTTTAAACTTACAATTTATGATATATTTTAGATGTCCTAACTGTAATGATATAATTACGATCAGATTTATTATAATATTAGTAATATCAAGATTATATGTTTGGTGGTATGAATGTTTGAGAGTAAAGAATAAGGATAGGATTAATTTTAAGAATGACATTTCAATCTTAGACACGAATGTCTGTCGCTAGTTGATCAAGTATCGGACATTACACTTTACAAGTTTATCGCTGTCACTGTAAGGTTATAATTATACTGTACAAAGTATGATATATCACTCGTTCATAAGTCACAAAATAAATTCGGATAAAAGTATGAATTAACGTAAATATAAGTATTTTATATTTGTAATATAGGGTTTTTAGATGTATTTGAAAATCTTTGCAGCCGATTTAATAATATATGAAATCGATTTAATAATCTTTGTTATATATTAAATATAAATTGCCACGAAAGGGATAATTAAGCTTCTTTTATCAAATTTAATTTTTTAATTTCGTCTGAATATTCTCAAGTACATAAATAGTCAAAAATTTTTCGAATCAAATTATTTCTAAAATCAAATAATTTTTGCTAAAACAATTGTAGCATCAGTTGTAAGTGAGTCAAAAAAGGTTGATACTATTTTATTTGTCCTTTTTCTGTAAATTTATTATATATTTACAAAATATCAAACCCCTATATTTAGAATAATCTATATAGAAGGGATTCTACATTTGAGTACGGTTTTTAATTATTCTCGATCGGGTATATATCAAAATTGAAATCCGAAACTCCGTTGTTCGATTGGCGTCAAAACATTTTTGTTGATTCGTTTTCACATCTTGATTCGTGTTTATATAACAAACTATACGTTTTTCACATTTTTAACTCTTAAAAATATCTAAATTTAAAAGGGTGAGATATAAAGTTTAATTATTCCAATCATGCAATTATTTTTTTATTTGTATCCACTGTTATTAAATCGTTTGCAAAGCTTTTTAAATAGATAAATCAAATTATATAACTCAATAAATGACTAATTATAGTAATAATATATTCAAATTCGTACTAAATAAAATAATTCATATATGTTTATCATGTTTTTGATTAATTACTATCTTAAGTTAATGAAAAATATGACATTTATTAAGCTAGGGGTCATTTGTTCAATGTTTGACGGTTGTATTTGCGACTTTGTCATACCCCAATATGAGTTATTTTTAATTATTTATCTCTTGAATCAATACCTAATTATCAAATAATTTTATTAGTTCCAATAATTATGATTATTGACTACGATGGTATTTTTTAAATGAAAACAAACTCTAAATGATATATCAATACAATAATTAAATTATAATTTTATTAAATAATTCGAAAAATTATATGATTATTAAAACTAGCGTCAAAATTATTAATCCAATCATAATAATCATATTCCGAATCGCTTATCTAGAAAAGGATTAGTCTAAAACAAGTTGTAAATATGTTCAAATTACTCACCATCACTATAATATATATCTTTTTATGCTCTGGTAGCAAGATCTCGAATTTCATCCGGAAAATCACAAACAGAGCTTTGGCTCCACAAGTCGTAAAGGTTAATTTCAATTTAATTTAAGGTAGAATTCGATGATTTGAAAGACTCTCAACTACGGTATCAATTATGGGATGGCAACGAAAATTATTTGATATTAATTTTTCAGGAAAACAAAGTAATTTCCACGGTAGCATACCAAACTTTGCTTTTGTCAAACGATGGTGGAAAATCTTTTATTCATTGGCCTCCAAAATACAAAGATAGCCTTATATATGTCGATCAATTTGTTCCAATCAGAAATATTTTATTTGGTAAATCATCCATGAATCGAATATTTTTTTATGCAGATGACAACCTGAATCTTGTTGCGGTCCGCGAATATGATATCGATGACACGATAGTCCCATCAACTTTTAATGCGTCATGTATTTATAAGCTTGTCATCAACGATATTTATGTAAGTTCATATAATTTAAAATATTTGTATAACTAAACGTTTTAATCTTAAATTACTCCAATAAACTCATAAATAGATAATAACGGAAAAAACATCAGATGACTCCTATTTTGTGATTTATCAATTGTGTTTTAACTTTCAGCATATATAATTAAGAGCCCTGAAAATATAAACGAAAATTAGATTTGAAAACACATCACCCCATAACACTCATGAATTTACCGTCTATATAAAATACAAAATTTTACTTGTATTCCAAATTAAAAAAATCGACTATATCTTATTAATATTTAAATATTTCAACCAAAATTGCCATAATGTATTATATAACAATACTTTATGGATCCATATATAGTTTTTAATTACCATACGTATCATCGAAATTCGATCCATTGAAATGATAAATCTATGTCTAAATGATAATCGGTATGTTCATATCTATTTTTCAATAGTTTTCGATGAAATAAATCGGCTATAGAAATTGTCTCAGACAGCTATAGAAAAAATTTCAAATTAAGACACATCAACACAATTCCAAATTCTTTCAAAATTACAATCTAATTTATTACTATATCTACTAAACCGTAAAAAAGACAAACTCGTATGTCATTTTGTTTTTCGTGAAAATGAAAAATGATGAAACATTTTTGTATCTATAAGATCTGAAATATTAATAGATGTTATAATTCTTCAGTTGTTTATTATTCCTAGATCATGTGTTGTAGTTTTCAATTTCGTATCATTTCGAACATAATCATGATTTTTAAGGATGTCAGGAAATTCTTTGATATAACATGTTGAATATTCATTCAAAAAAAAATAAATTTAAAACAGCGACAAAGTATACTTATATTTTCTTAATATCTCCTATTCATTTACAGGTCTTAGAAATCCAATTTAAATTTTTATTTAAGTTAATTATCTTAGATTTGATAATATCATCATATGTATATCTGACACATGGTGTTATCTCTTCTTTAAATGTATAAGTTAGATTTTTCAACATTTTCGTTGAATCGCTATAAATTATATTTGGCTAGTTTCAAGATGTTGTCGGTTTGAAGAATTTGGCTAGGAATTAATATTCTGTAATTTTACTCATAAAAACTTTTTTATTCCTAGTTTATGAGTTGAAAACTATTATTAAATTTCAAACATACTTTTACAATTTTAACAAAAAAAGCTTTTAATATAAAGAAATATTAAAATGTTTAAAATTTATTAATTATCTCAAAAGTATTAAGTTTTATCATCTTTTTAAAAAAATTCAAATATAGCTTTTGACAATAATACGGTTTTGGGAAAAGGATAATATCCATTTTTTGTTGTTAGATATCTTAACTGAAAAAAAAAGTCAAATTTTCTTTTAAAAAATTACCTGGTATATATTAATTCCGACATTCGTTTATATTAATGCTTGTTCGGAAATTATTTTATGATTTTTAGAGATTGGATAGNTCGTTTCATTTAATGGTGGATTAAGCTGGAAAATGTTAGATACAAGAATCGAACAATTGACTATTGTCAACAATGGTGGGTTAATGGTTGGCCATGAAAGAAAAAAGGGCAAAATTTGGTATTCTTACAACGAGGGAAGAAAATGGTTAAGAGTAAAAATAAAGGCGTATAATTGCATCGATATTATTCCTCTATCATTTGACAAATATCGTGTTTTAGCCGTAATAAATTACAAGGAAAAAACAAGAACTTACAAATTATCTTTGTTAAAATTTAATCGAGCATTGAGTATGATGTATTTAATGATAGGTACACAATGTGATGTTAATGATTTTGATACGTGGTACGTTCCGAGATATCAAGGAACATGTTTCCAAGGAGAAGAGATGATATATTTGAAGAAAAAGCCTTTACCTATTTGCTTTGATAACCGTACATCGTCCCTACCTACAATTAATGCATGTCCCTGTTCGCTTGAAGATTTTCACTGGTATTCAAATATTAACGATAGCAAAACTAACTACTTTTTTAAAGACAATCTCTGCCTGTTGGATACGAATTTGAATTTAACCGAATCATCTAAGATATGTCTTGATGGTGGAAAGCCACTAAATCACTTGAACGGGTATGAATTATATCTTAATAGATTCGCACAACTAGATTCAGATTTATGTTATCCTAGAGAAACATTTTTGATTGAAAATTCGAACTACTCTGATTATTGTATCAGCGTGAGTAATATACATTTTATATCAGATTTTTCAATCAGAATATATGTAATATTTCCAGATCAAATCAACGAATGCGAATTTGACAATAAAGGATACTATTTACCTGCATCTTTTTTCAAAAAATACGACTTGCCGATGACGATAAGTTCAATTGATCCTATCACATATAATATAAATGGCAAGGAAATATATTTATACAAAAATCATAAAATTTTTCGATATTTTGAAGAATTAAACAAATTTACAAAGGATGAAGTATCACTTTATCAATTGAATTTTGATATTGTTGAGATTACGCATGATTATATCAACTCTTTTATATTTATATTGGATACGAAACATCGTTTATTTGCGTTATCATTAGCTAATAATTACATTAAATTTTTAACCAGCGATGTTATAGACTTTAGCTTTGATATTGATACAATGTAAATAATCAGTTGATTTAGGGCGCTCTCATTTGCTAAGTTGGACAAAATGTGTTATTATCAACTGCATTCTAAGATTCGCTGTTACGATTCTGAAGATAACATCAAGAAATTTGTTTATTCACCCCGATTCCAATACCACATTTGGTTATTTGAGAATAAATCTCTTTTTGTATCGGAATATTCTATTTTTGAAAATTCAGACAAATACGGGGTAAATTCACTTTTAATAATTGTTTTCATTTAATCATACGATGGTTTGTTTAAAATTATGTAAATTAAAGACTTTTTCATTTTTAATAAATCTTCAACGACCTTTTTGATTTTCACCACCTTATGATTTTTAATCTGTTAAAATTATCGGAATCGGGCAAAATAAGGATTTGTTGGATATTCTTTCATCTCAAATACACTTAAAATCATATAATTAGTAAAATTGAGGATGTAATCTCAACAAACTAATCAGTATTTTACAATGGTATAGTGTAAATACAAAATCATTTCAAAACACACTTCTATCATAAATCTGATAAAAGAACTATAATAATACTTGTTTCAGATTTCGAAATTTTTTAAACCAACGGTTCAAAAGATATTGGTAATTTACAGTTGTCAATTTGTTATCTATTTTCATTTAAAAATCATAAAGACTAAATATAAGTTATTTGTTTAAACTCTATTGCTCCAGTATGTTCTCGTAAGATGTATTTACTCGAAAATTCTAGTCACACGCCATTCCACAGCATATACCATTTATTAACGAAATTTCCCGAGTTTTTTATATGTATATGAACATTAATTTGATACATTTGTAAAGATTCTTGAAAAACGGCTTCATAAAATGGTAGCATGATTAAGAATAATAAATTCAAGAATCAAAAAAAGGTTAGTTCAAATAAATAGGAACATTTGAATGCCCAAATCGGAACTTTTGGTCAGGATAACATATATGATGAGAGATTTAAATAACAATAATTCTTAATAAGAATATTTGTAAATATTAAAAAAATTATAATTTTTATTATATTTAATGTTTTTGACAATAATTTTACTCGAATCACATCAGATTGTTCAAATAATTAACGATGTTGTCTCTTTTGATCTCGTCAATCATCATTTGTACTTTATTCAAAAATCAATGTTGGTTCATACAGATCTAATCAAGTCCAAACGACTGAATCGAGTTTCATATATAAATTTTTCTGAAGCAATCAGTTTAGATATACAGACTGATTATTCATCAAGTAATTTTTTAAATGAAATAGAATTAATCCATCCATATATGAATACAACGTGTCAGTTCATCTGCGATCCGTTGATAAAATCTGAGAATTTCTGCTATTGTGTTGATGATGTTGAAACATCTAAAGAATATATGTGTGATGATAATGATATTACATGTCTAGGTTCCTAATTTTATGAATATAGACAAACTTTGTGTCGGTTTTATATGCACAAACAAACTTTGTCTACTTAATAACGTGAGATGCAACTCTGTCGATGACTGCGGCGATAACTTTGATGAAATAAACTGTAAAAGTACATCAATATGAAAACAGAACTCTGCCCTACAGACCAACACTTGTGTGAAGGAGAATGTATCTCAAAGAACATAATATGTTTTTAATTTGTTTCAACATAGGCCACGATTTATCATATGAATATCTAAACAACATCAAGACGGACATTTTGACTCGTAGTGATTCCAGTGAACGAAAGGAAGAGAATTTGCCTAGTTAAAGTTAGCTGTTGGTTTAGATAGTAATATTAGCAATTTGTGATGACAATGCTTAATAGAATATAGATTAAGAGCTAATTTTCTACTTTTTGTCTAATTTTAAATCAGCAATGAATTGAAATTTGGTAGATATAGATGAAAGAAATATTTGCCATGTTACATATAAAATTATGATCTTAACTTTTAAATAGTTTATATAGATAAAGTTCAGATTTATACCATTATTATTAAGTAGATAATTTTTTAAATTTCATGAAGATTTATATTCAAAAAACTGGGTTGGTTAATTTTATTTTATGATTATAAAGAGAGATTATATATTTAGATTTATTTTGATCTAAGTTGTAGTTGTTTTATCTTTGAACTTGTTTGCATTATAATCTTGTTGTTCATTGAAGATTTCGATAAATATAGAGAAGTAGATTAGTCACGGTTTGTAAGCTAATATCAATAATATTATTAAGAATAATAAACGAGTATCCTCACATTTAGTATATTCATGCATCAAAATAGCAATAAAAAATCATTGAGAGACCTCAAAAATACATCGAATAATCTAATTACAATAAAAAAAACCATTTAATATTTTATAAATATTTTATTGAAATTTTATACGAATATTTTTTATCATGGACGGTACAATGGCTATTTTGTACATAATATGCAAAAAGTTTTTAAAATAATATCTTTTGTGCACTAATATTCCTGTTGATTAAATAAAAACAATATTCAGTTAAATTCATAAGTTCTATGATATATTTTAAGAATAAATATCAGTTGATCAAAAATATCGACGAAATAAGTGTTTATAACAAAGGATAGATTATCAGATACAGAATCATACAGTGTCTGTAATTAAATGATATCAGGCACTTGTTTGATGCAGCTGTTTCAATGAGAATTGAGAAATATATGTGAGTTATGTATGTAAATAGCTTATGGCGTTAAAAAATTATATCCCAAAATTAACAGTTTTATTAACTTATTATTGAATTTTTTAAATTATGATTGATATCTTTGGAAAACATATTTGGGACAGTTATACGAATATTATCGTAGATATACGGGCGTTGAATATACTGATTTCAATTTTTACTTATCATGTATTTATAGAGATTTATGTTCTACTTTCCTAACAACCAATCTAACCCATCGTTTGATTGTTCGAGAATAGTTTCATCATGCAATGTGAGGTATTTCGGATATTCGTTCATGTAATAATTATACAATTTTTCCTCAAATATTGTTAATATTTTAATGCAACCATGGTTATTCTCAAATTTCAGAATTCTGAAATATTATTTTCATATATTTGGCACATTTTAGAAATATAAACTAAATTTTGAAATTTATATAAGGAAAATATTTTATATGTAAATTAAATGGTAACACGCATGTTATTGATATTTTCCGCTAAATGTGTTGTTTCTTTAGATTTAGATTATAATAGAAATAAACTTCAAACTCCATAACACATAAGTTCTGATTATGTTTATTATTTTTTTCATATATTTTAACTATCTCATCGTTTTTAATTTCACATATGTATTATCTATAAAAAAATATTCAAAACTACAAAGGAAAAAGACATTTATATTGATCCAAAATCTGGATATTAGTTATATGTCACTGATATATTATTCGTATTATTTTAATTAAAATAAACTGTTTTTTTGTTTGGTTATGCTATTTTAAACATTTTCCATCATTATACTTGATATATATATATATTATTTTCTAATCTTGTGAATTATTTTTTACAGATTTATCATTTTTTTCGTCAAATTTCGACATTTTATAATTATATAATCTAAATCACAAGATTCTCCCTAGATACTAATCACAAAACTGTCAAGGTATCGTTTAAATACAAGATGCTCTTATGATATTACGAATAGTATACCTCAGCAAAGATCAAATCCATAATTGGAAGACAATAGTATAAGAAATTCGTGATGCTTCTTATGATGTGATTTTAAATAGGCATTCATTATATATATATCCCACGACTGGTTTCGATCTTGTAAATTAATATTTTTTTCAAAATAATGCATTGAGATTACAGATCCATATCAATAAATCTATTCGTTGTATCCTTAAAATTTCATCGGTGTAGAGTTGAATTATATTGATTTCACACACTTATAACATGCGAAGTCAATTTTATTCGTTTCTGAACGGCATTGATTTTAAAAAATTGTTAAAAATCAACGAATCATAAACTCGTTATTTATTTTCGATTGATAACACACAGCTATGTCCGTCCATATTACAGTTTTGATATTCCGAGATTTTTTTCGGGCATTTTGGTGTAGTGCATTGATTTTGAAACAAACCAAGAAATTTGTTAATAAAGTGAGGCTAGTTTAACCGTATTGTGTATACTTAGGATCTTTATATGTAATAAAATTTATCAATGTTGTATTGGTTTATATAAACACAAAATTGAGGTTCTGTATTCTATCTAATATGTATATTGAAAGATTTAACTTTAAATATTCAATACCTTAAGTATACCTATGCCTTTACGATCAAAAAATTATTTATTCGAGTTATAATTTGAAAGATCTGGACATAAGTAATTGTGGAGATCTCAAATAATATCATAGTTCGGTCCAGATAAATGATATTGACGTAAATAAATTAGCTTTCATACTGGCAATTTATTTTACGTTAATTTTCATAAATAATAAAATTGTTTAATTTTATTGTTTGAATAATAATTAAAATCCATTCTACTAAGATAATTATAACATATGCAGAGTCTTTAGTTTTATCTACATGAATGGATATATTTTCATGTTTTGATAATATATGAATTAGGGATTGATTACTAATCACCACGACGTATGTCATATTTAGCTTTTCACATCACATTTAATGTTTCTCGTTATGATTTATTCTATGATTGTTATTACGTTTAAGAGTTTAGTTATCTTTACCCATATTTAATCCACTTAAACAATGGTAAAATATTAATGTTATTCTATCAATAATAAATAGCTAGATTCATGAAATATTATTTTGTTTGTATCTAAAATGTTTACTTGTTCATTTTGGAACCTAATATTTTAGGTTAGTTTGAAACTCCTCAAATTCCATCATTGAAGATTCCAAAAAAAGTTTATACAGGTGTTTGAATACTTATAAAGATTCACATCAATACGCTGTTTACTAGGGTAACATTTTTGAAACGATATATTTCTGAGAAATTGATGACGTTTACGTTTATGTTCAACTGTACATTTTTTGATAACCTTACGTTGACATTTACTACACATAGTTTGGGTAATATCAAGTGTAAAAGATGTTGCTAATCATCGGATCACCACATTATGAACACACATTAAAACATATTTGAATCCTCATATTTACCATCTCCGTACATTATTTGAGCAAAGACGCAACGACAGTAGTATCTATTATATAACTCATTTTTTACAGGGTAGTAGTCTAGATTTAAATTTAAATATATTATGATATGCTATGTTATTTAAACGCTTATCGTTGTAACATTAAAATATTTAAAATTTATCATATGCGAGCATACACTTATTCAGAGATACTTCTGTCAATTTTTAAAACGAAAGTATGAAATTTTATTACAACTGATTAATAATATGTTATATGCTGTTTGTATGGTGAATCGACGAAATTCACAATAAATGATGATATTTTTCATCTGAAAATATTATATTGTTTTATTAAAATTTGGACCTTTCAATATTGAGTATATTATCACTTATTTTTTAATGACATCTTGAGATTTCTGGATAATGAGATTTATGCTTGTTTAATAAATATACAAATATCTCTGAATGATTATTTTTTATCACAACAAAATGTTTATCATATAACTAAGATATAATGTAAAGTGTTATATTCGTTGCAAATTTTACAATGATTATCTTATGAGAAATTCCAATACCACAGTGATATATATAAGGATGTGTAAACTCAACACGTAAAATTTTTAGTGTATATCTCAGCATCAACAGACACTTTTGAATCACTGTCATTATCAGAGACAATTGATTAATTACGAAATTTTCAAAGATAAGTGTATTATATGCTACCTGTTAAATGTTTTTACATATTACATAAGTTCAGAACACTATCTCTGGTTGAAAAAATGCAATGTAAATATTTATGTTTTATTTTTGAATTTTATACTTATTCAAAAAATACGCATTAGGATGTTAAATATGAATGTAGTGATAGATCAGTTTTGTCGATTTTTAGGATAGTCAAAACATAGTAAGATCGGTTTGCTCTTTTTGGGAAAAAACAGTTGTTAATTATAATAATAGTCGATTCTTTTATTCTACATGCCGTCATTGAATAGATCTTGAAATGTATCGATACTACTCTCCAACACACCATTGACAGTTTATTTGTTATATTTTGGTTGCTGCTAGTCGTATTACATTAAAAGTTTGAGATAAAATTTTCTGATGAATTAACTTTACTAATTTTTTTCATTTTATGAACAAAAGTTCTATCGGGATCATCTTAAACTAGTTAGCAGATAAAAAACAAATTTAGATTCCCAGATTTTCCCATTGTGATCTCAAAGATTTCGCACCATCAAACCGAGGACCTCTTATTCTTAAAACGAAACCAATTAAAATCCATGAATCCGAAGAATTCACCAGAACATTTGAAAGGAATCGACGCAGCAGCAACAAAAACTTAAGAAACAGACTGTAAATGGTTGATTCGAGAGTCTTATCGATACATGTCAAGATCCATTTAAAGAGGGCATTCATAACAACATAATTGATTATTTCTAAAATTTAAATTATAGAATGAGTTTTTTATCCATCGTCAAAATTGATCCTACTTCACCACCAAATTGATCTTACGTTGTTTTGTCTTTCCCCAAGATCTATCAAATTATAATAATCGGACGCCTATATTGAACTTCAAAAGGTGTAAAATAACAAAAATTTTAGACCTTTCATCATTTTATTTCGATTTCAGCTAACTAATCGTTCTAAATTCTTGTGCTCTTTTGTTCGAATATGATGCGGACACTTACGTTTCATGTACTACCATTTTCAAGTATAAAATGAATACAGATATCTAATTTATCAAAAAAATTTTTCGATTTTCCCTCTTGGTTATTAAAATTATTATGACGAAAATCGAAATTTTACAGAAATTGAAACATTTTTTGTTAACGAAATAGAACCACAACATTTACAAATCTAAATCAAAAATATTTATCGATTTGAAATGACTTAATTTTATACCATATTTTATTTTTAAACACAAACTTTGTAAAAGATTTTCTCTGAATTTAATCATAACCGATTCGGCCTTGGTGAATTTTTAACTATTTGCATCAAATTACATAAAATATGTGAAATTTTAAATTCGAACCGATCAATATATTATAAATGTATTTAGACTATTTTTCCATTCTAAAACTCTGTTTTCAATCGATAAGTTAGAAAATATTAAATCTAATTAGGATTAAATATTTTTAAAGGTCAAATCAATCAATAATTATTATGAATTCAAAAACTTAATTTATGATGATAACCAACAGAAATACCAAAGCGCAGATCATATAACATTTATTTGTCTTAACATAATATTATTAATTCAAAAGCCGCAACCGAAATTCATACTTAAAAGATGTCAATAAATATACGTGTTATTGCATGTCAGGCATAGATCAATCACGTTTTCAATATATGGTTATGAGTTAATCTGTCGAGCAATGACAAAATTAATTCATCCGTTTAAGACCCATCCTGTATTCAATTAGAAAGCAATGGATAAACTTCTAAATACGTTTATTTTAGGAAAATGATTAACATTTATTTCTTGGATCGATTGCCAATAAATGATTGACATTTAACTTGTTTATATATTCAAAATATTAGTTGATCCTGATTAATTTTAATGATATGTTATTTCAATATCCAGTAATTATGCACAACATGCATGGCTCGTAATTATCCAGGTATGTATTTGTCATCTTTAACGATATGAGACAATCAAGTGCTGATGATTTGACCCAGCAGTTATTTTATTTTCGTTTAAATGGATAATAAAATTATTTTATCATTACATGAGTCGATTACCCATTTGGATTCGCCATTACATAGAATTAGCATGATATTCGGATGTGATTTTTAAAATGTTGATTTTGCAGCGTATTTACTACTTATAGGAATGTTCATTTTTCGATTTTCTGATAATAATACGAGCGGAATGCAGTATATTGATTAATTAAACACAACCAACATATTTTTATGCAAATTAAGCCTATATTTGCAAACAAGATATTACTTTTATTCTCTCACTAACAAACACCTTTGAATCTCATTGAATGGAAAGTCTGTCTTCCTATTGCAGAAACTCAAAAATCAAAATGTACACAGCCTTGAATAGAATCTATGCACGAGAATCAATGTTTATTTCCTTTAATCGACTTTTTTAGAGTGTGATTTTTTGGTTAACTTTATAGGCCCGAAATCAGCGTCTGTTCATTTATCTCAATTCTTCTTAGCATTTAAAGTGCCGTTTTGATTTTGTTGTTGAAAAAACCATTTCGTATTTTCATGTTGCTATTTTAAGTAATAAATATTATGGGCTATGATAATATGTCGGATGTTACTGGAGAGATTTGGTTACGTTTCTCGATATCACACAAACCGCCGTACAGCCAGTTACTCACACATTCGACTTTTAATCTCACTAAAATGCGGAATATTTCTTGCTTCATCCAACACCGATTTCAGACAAGCTAACTCTATAAAAAACATGATGATTTTCGATTAGTCATCTATATACAGCATTAACATATCTATTTGTACTTTTTAAGTTAAAATTCAGCCGTTCGCTTTTTTTTTTCATTTACTTGTTAATTCTACCACCTGTAGTTTCATTTTAACCGAATACAAACCAATCGTTTACGTTTGAAAAATTCCAAGTTTTTAGTAAGCTAGCATCAGCAGAATTCGGTTTGTGTTATGTTAACACATTTTTTTGAACTTGAAATAAATTTTTAAAAATCAAAGCCTATGGAGCTATTGTAACTTTCCGGAAATTTTAAAAAATATTTTTATTCGAAAATTCTTTATCACAAAATTCCACCTAATATGCATCGGGCTGATATATGCGTTGTTGTCCATAATCACAATTCATACACCCGCCTTTGCAAATTTATTTGTTTGACATTAGGCCTAGCAGATTTGTTTATCAGAGAGTTTAACTGTCCGTGGTGATTCCTTTATTGGATGAGGGTTGTGGGGGAGGATGGGGTAGGCTCGGAATTATTTATAATGGGTCGGGATAAAATATATTATCCTCTAACTACTTCGGAAAAATTCGTGTGAATGTTCTTTTGTATATTTGCATTAAGAACATAAATTTATGAATAATTTATATTTAGTGAATCAATTTAGTCAAAATCTGATATTTTTAAATTACACGAGAATTAAACAGCCTCCATAACTCTTCATTTCTTTAAATTTATTATCAAGTCAAAAAGTATGTGTCAAAAATTGCCACTCTAAATTTAACAGATTGTATCACAAAATATGGAATTCTTCAAACATAAACGATGAGTTTGTATCCCATTAAAATTAAACTTTTAAAATAACAACTAAATGAAAAAACCTATGGCTAGAATAGAATTTTATCATCTGTAATAACCATTGCAATCTACTTGATAAAAATGACCCAAATATCAACAAATTATTGATTAAGAAGAATAATAAACAAATAATTAGTCATATTAAGAATGTTCCCAAATATCTTTCTCAAGACAAGCTGTTTTTGAAATGTTTAGACGGTATTTTTTCGCCAAAAATATAAAATTGTGACCTCAATGAAAAGTGTATAAAGGTTTTTAATAGGTATTAAAAGATGATGAATATCACATTCTATTCGATATTCAATTTTACCTACCTTTTATCTTATGTAATCTGAATAATTTGTCTCATTTTATGCAATACATTCAATATTAAACAGTTTTTGATGACTAGTTTCAACTGAAAAGTCTATTACAAACGCAAAATAACTTAAACGTTTATTCGATATACTCGATTTCGTGTTTTTAATTAGAATCCACTTTCACTTATTATATTGCTCCAAAGCCAATTTTTTTTATTATTCAGTTAACCGTCATTTAATTTTATACTTATGGCCTATGCTTCCATTGGTTATACCATTCTTTATTGTTTCGTGGAGATGAATTCAATTTACGGTTTTCCGTCAATAGTATATAATAGAATGCTTTTAAATTGACTTAACAAAGGAAAGTTCATTAGAAGAGATTTATAATACCGTCCGCGGATGATATTTTTAATTTGGAGGAACTTTTATTATGTTGATTTTCAGGATCATTAATCAGATCGATAAACCCAACAACTCTTAATATATTAAAAAACTCATAATTTTAAATACTAATATTACCAGTTCTTAATCAGTATTATACAGTTAAAATAATATATTCACCAAACATTAATATATCGTTTATTTTTTCTGAAGTGATTCGATAATATATACTAAAATAGAAAAATATGATAGAAAATTAATCTACCACTTTTTGAGATATTTTTTTTTTATGCATCGTATATGATCTATTTGATTAGACATTATGTACCCAAGAACTTCAAATTAATATCATATTCATTATAGAGTATCATGTGAGTTGTTATGGATATTCAATGCTTCATCATTAATTTTTTTTGTGTAACTGTTAAAATTCGTTTGTTTTTCATTTTGTGCTTTGACAGAGTATTTTTGTTAGAAATTTTCTTCCACATGAATGTGGCATAGCAATGTCCATCATGTAATATTTGATATTTTAAAGGTAACATTTATCACAAATAAAAAAAAGTTATAGTAGATTCCATTTATCTTAAGTTATAATAACTCTTTTATTGCATTATTTGACAGGAAATTTACCTTTGAAGAATTGTTTATGTATAAACATGAAGTATTGAATGAGAAGTAAATTTATTTCAATATTTTAAGTAGTGTTTAAATATTATGAATTTATCAAATAAATTTATTAATTCAATGGTCTCTGATGGTAAATTCTTGGTGATCTCAAGGGTCACCATTGGCTTCAGATCGTTGTCTCCTCGACCAATTCCTCTGGTCTCGCCCTTTACTCATAAAAGTAAAAATAATTTGTTTCTGTATTAATTAACAACATAAATCTTAATTCTATCACATATAATTAATATAAATATTTGTCTTTATGTTGAAATATTTTACATTTGTTTGATTTATTCTTCGTAAATTGTTAAGTAGCATTGATATTCGAAGTCATTAAATATGTAATTTTGCGGCCATAGCTGAATCAACAATTTTTTTCTTCAGAGTAGATTTGATTCGGGTATTGCAGAAACCCTAATTGAAATATTTTATCGATATGTGGTCATTTTTGATTTATCAAGTTGATTTTCAAGGCAAAATCATGTATTACAATATTTTTTTGAACTATATGGGTGTATATTTTAACAAAGCAGAACTGATAAAATTAGGTTTCGTCATTTATTTTTAGTGGATTCTATCGATGTGTTTCATTGATATCATTGGACAATCAGATATAGATATAAATTTTCTTTATGTGAGAATCTTGTATAATTTTATAAAAAGAAAGTCCACTCAAAAAGGCATCAAGGCTAGTCGTATGTAAAGTTGATATTCAAAGTTACAAACATTACATTTCACCTTCTTTTCAGGATCGAATACTTCGAATAACTATTGATCGTAATAATCATTAATTAATTATTAAAATTCAATATTTTGATATTGGTTTGGTCTTGAGATGACCAGTACATCGTTCTTTTAAATAGTTTTATTTGTACTGAGAAATATTTTTGTGGGAATCACAATATAATATATATGATTTAATTAATAATATGACGAGTTTATATAGTCAGATGTTGAGACGCCATTTTTTTATCGCATAGAATGTTAGCAAAAATATAGTTTCGTTCAAATGATATCAGTTTTTAAGTTAAATAATTACTACAGAGGTAATATCGCTTAACATGCCATATTTTTCGAAGCTGATAATAAAAAGTATTTTTTTATGTAATGAGGATAATTTTGAATTCAAATTTTCATTATTTGACATTGTTACTTAAGCATCACAATATATTTAGGTTTACAAACGATAAACGAAAATATAGCATATTGAAAAATTGCTGATGACATTTAACGAATATGCTTTGTCTACATTGTAGAATCTCTAACATGGAAAAGTTGTAGTTTGATATCAGTATACGTTAAAATAATATTCTATTCAACTTAATCACTATTTTCAGCGTTATGTGAATCATATGATTTTGTTTTTTGATATTCTAAACATTTCGAGCGAACGTATTTCCAATTGTGGCTATTTATCTTTATTTATTTCAATATTCTATAATAATAAATTAGTGAAAATTCACATTACTTTATTTTTTTTTGTTTAAATGACGATTTAGGTTCTCATTTACATATACCCTTTCATCTAATTTTTTTTATTTACAATGTAAGCAACAAAATTCAAAATTTTTTAATTCGATATTTGATTATCGTTGTGAATATTTATGCTAAAATTTCTAGCATTAAAATGTTTTGAGCGAATTTATAAATTAAAATTCGTACATAATAATTTATGTTTGAATCAAATCATATCGATTTTTCATTATAAATATGTTCCTAAATAATATATTAAATGATCTGTCAACATTATGTGATTAATTCGAAATAGTTTTTTGTCATTATTTAAATGACTTATATAAGTATTAATGTCTCAGTTTTGATATAAATACTGTACTATTTCCATTTTTGCATACATGATACAGACAAAAGTAATATTTTGGATTTAAATGGCTTTAAAATGATTTAAAAATATAGGGTTTATGAACATATACAATTTTATTGCACATGATAGAAATAATAGGTTCTAAAAATTACTTTATGGGGCAATAATAACGTAGCATCAACAGTTTATGTTAATTCACGTAAGTCATGTTATCCACGACTAAATAATGTAAATTTGATCAGATATTCTATATCAAACACCATATTAGAATCTTATTAATTGCTATATGACCAACGCATAATTTCGAATGATGCATTCGTTGTTTAACGACGGTATTCGAAAATTGAATAAAATATTTGATATTTTGTTTAATTTTAAATTATTCTGAAAGAAATTCGTATCATTAATTTTGCAATTAAATGCGGCCATTACATTATTATATTTATTTATTGCCAAAATACTTAAAATGTGTGAAATTCGATTTGATAAATGTTTTGAAATATCAATAATTTTTTCTTGATTTACGCCATATATTTTATTCCAAAACATTTTTAAAAATGATCAATTCAATTAAATAGTCACACCTTAATAAGAGGTCATAATTACGACCTCTGTAAAACAATGTTTGGACCAGTAACCATCCTAGTTATCGTTTTACACATTTATTATTGCGCACAATTCCGAAATTCAACAAATAAAAATGTCGATATTCATATGAAACCTTGGATTACAAAGGTAGGTTTCTAGATTTAAAAAGATTGTCTTCAAAGGATTTGGCAACTATTCATTCAAATATGAACATTGGAAAGATGCTCCGAACTATTTGATGTTTATGTTCATTAAAAAATATGAAATACTTGCAGACTCCATCAGAATAATTCATTTATATCGGAATAACGGAAAATCGTTTCCTCGAGTGAAACCTACCCACAATGGCAAATACATTTTATCTGATTATATAATTCCAACGCGAAATGTGTTATTTGGAAAATCTGATGTGAGAAGAATATTCTTTTATGCAGATACTAAACTGAAAATATTTTCATTACAAAAACTTGAATCAGACTCTGTAGTTGTGCCATCACTCTATGATCCATCATGTATATATAAACTTGTAAAAATACATTCAAAGGTATGTTAAAATATTATTTTTAATTAATCAATTCTGTTTTTCATTTGAATCATTGTATCGATTAAATGTTTATGTAATAATAAGTTACAGATAACGCGGCAATGAGCGCTACTCCTAATATCAATGAATACTTGATACATCTATTAAACAATTGGGGTGTAAATGCCGTATTTCGCTTGAACGTAGAATAAATTAATTTAATATTTATACAAAGAATGATCGTCGATTCGATTGAAATTTTTGAACAAATATATAATCAAATTAAAAAAATGTTGTTTTAAGAGTCATTTATCAGTTGATTTTATACAAAATACGACAATTTATAACATGCTTAAGTCAACTTATTTTAGATTGAATTGTATTGAAATTGTAGATTCGTTTTTAATTCTATATAAATCGTTTTTCATTCGATAACGACATATTTTTGTTTAGAAAATGTTAATATTAAAACCAATCGTTTAAAAAAAATAAATATAGATTATCATAACTAATTACTGTGTATCTGAGTAATCTAAGCCTCAACTCCTATTTCAATTAATAAATAATTATTTTTATTTTGTTTTATCATCTCCTTAACTAATATTTTTTTATTCACACACTTTCCAAATAATTTTACCTAGATAAAGCAAAAAGTTAAAAATTTGAATAAAATGTCGGTTTTATAACATTTAGGGTTAAACATTTTTCGTCAAATTTTGATATTAACCTTCAATAAAATGATCGACTGTTCTTAGTGGATGATGCAGACATACATGGATTTTTTCATATAACACATTCTTGATATATTTTGAGTACAAATAAATTAAAATGTGACAAAGAACTATTAGTGAGTATTTTAAAGATGATAAAGTAGAAAATGCATTAGTTTATTTATGTGTCCTATTTAGGATTTTCAATATATTTACATACAATATATTCAATACATTTTAAATAAAAAGACAGCAGTTTTTTTATGAATTTAAGATTTTTTCTATTAATATTCTTAAACATAACATGTCAAGGCTACCTACTGTTGTTCTAACAGCTGTATTGTCGACCAATACCAGAACATCTATTGATAAACGACCTCACATAAATCGCATAAATTTTTGAGTGTGAACTTGATCGATTGTTACAATGTTTATCTTAATCCTATACTTATTTATTACTGTCTTTCATCGACATTATTCTTTCCCAAACTCTATATATATCTTTGAAAATTTTTGATGATGATATTTTAACATTAAATCAGAGAATACTTTTTGAAATTACTAACGTATACAGACATTAATCATCATTTAATATCAAAAAATGTTTGTACAATATTTAAATTTTTTTATATTTTGTAATTTTACTTCATACTTTGTTTTAAATAGCTCACTTCAGAAATTCGATAAAATTCACCTAGGAAACTTTATGTAAATTGTTAAATTTTTAGTAGTTTTTAAGGAATTACTAGATCGATATTTTTTGATATTTTGTCGCACAATGAGAAATGTCTGAGCTCGTAATCAGTAAATAAATTTTAACATCGATTTTGTGAGTATTCATGCGTTGAAATGATCAAATATCATTAGTTTTTTATATTATAATTTGTGTGTTCCCAACATTTTTTATTATCATTTTAATATTTAAATTAATATTTCTAAAACAGTATTCATTTGAGACAAAGAACCGTTCGATTTTCTACATTCTTGAATCACAGAATTTAACGTTATATTGAACCGTTTCTTATCTAAAAATATTGTGATGACTTGCTTATTGTATAGTTATCCAAAAGTAGAATGTATTATATTTGATTTCTGAGGTTGAAATCGAGTATAAATATGTTCTGAAATATGAATCGCATCGTAATTTTCTTTGATATTTATTTTTTGAGGATTAATATTAAATACAAACATCTATAGATCATTAAAGACACATATTTTTACATATTTGTTGGTAAACGACTGAAGATTCTTTTGTTCATAAAACATACATAATTGAAATTTAGCTTAAACCTTCATTCCTGATGTGTAATTATCATTAATACATTCCAACTTGTGCGGTATGTGCCATATTTTATCATATTGTTAATCATTTTCTAGAACAAATCGCATCTAATTATCACTTTGTACGGCTAAGATTAAAAATGGAAATATGAATCACATGAAACCACATTTGTGTGATCAAACATGAAGATAATACTAGGAAAGATCTATTAAACATATTTTCTCAATTAAAAAAACATAAAGAAATTACTGCAGAGCAAATATTTTCATTAATTATGTACTTTTTAATCTAATTATTGAGATCTGTAATTGAAAAACATTCTAAATTTATGTTGATACAAAATTTATCTATGACAATGAATAAATAGCCACAGTTCCAAATATTTCAGCATTTAATGATCCGATATCATATTTTTGGAAACGCAGATTTTATGTACATTATATCAATTAGAATCAGACGGTCATGGCATCCATTCATATGATATATCTACAATATATTCATAACAATGACAATCTTATTTTCTGAAAAATTTTTGCAGCATTTACGACAGTATGAGTTACGCGAGAAATACAACAAAAAATATCCAGTAGTTATAAATCAATGTTTGAATCAATAAGCTATCTGAAGTAAGATGGCATTATTCTAAACTAATATTAGCGACCTATATCTTTAATTCTTAATTTATTTTACCTATATATCTCTGATCCCATACATATAACAATATATTGTTTATAAATTTAACTCTTTCATAGATTACAGCATTTAGAACTGATTTATATCAACATTAAAATTAGACATAGGGCATCATTTTTTGAGTTGCAAAGTAGTTCTTTTAAACATCAAATTCAATAACTCATTATAATCCTCTAATATCATCCAATGAAATTACATGTGATTCTTTCCTAGAAAAGATATTTATACGACGTTTTTAACATCAGAATTCTCGAATATTAACGAATATTGCAAAAATTCATAGTTTTGACATTAAGAAATAATGTGAAACATCGAATATATTTGTATACGCATTATAATACTATAATCCCAAAAGAAAGCCACATATAAAGATTCACAAAGCGTTTTGAAACTTTTCGCTTATCTTTATTATATATGGATTCTAGATCAGGTGCATCATTTTCCCGATTTAGTGCGTCGCTTTCATATGTTATCAAAAATATCAAATTACTTTAGATGTATTTCTAACCATTAATTATCTCTATAAATATAAGATATTGATATAATTTAATTCATTTTTTGTTTAAATATATTTTGAATATTCAGAGGTAAATATCCATTTTTTTAAATTCTAACCGATGTGTAGTGATAAACATAACAGAATATGTTTGATTTTTACATTCTACGATTAGGCTCTTCTCCGGCAGTTATGGTTTAATATAAAATTCTTCAATCATTTTCACAAATTCCATTTTCTCTGCAGGCATAATGTATACCTTTTTTATTTCTTTGTTTGTGAAATAGATTTTCAAAAGAGCTAATCTTAAGAAATCAAGGTTTGATCTGTTGTTTCAGTATGAGGTAAAACGCATCACACGAATTCAAGTATTTCGGCAGCAAAAGATACTAAACAATTATGAATGCTATTGAAAAATACTCATTGATATAATTTAAAATATAAATGGTTGACTAGTTTTGAAAACAAACAGTGGCCGGTATTATCAGGATGCATTCTATTTAAATGTCAAATCGACCAATATAATATGAAATAATTAATATAAAACTTACAAATTTTAATGAAATAATAATTGAAGGATGTGGTGTGAAACCTCATAAGAACTGTTAAAAAAACACAACCTGGTAGTGGTATATATTCAACACAATTATCTGATTTAAATTGTACAATGATTACAAATTGTAATATATTTTCAAAGCATTACATTCATAACGTAAATCAGACCAGAAGAAATAAAATTTTAAATCGATTTTAATATTTTATGTCGAGTTCAAATAAAACTGTATTTTTAGCAAAAAATACCTTCTCAAATAAAAAATTGTACAAATATCTTGTTTTTTAAAAGCATATAAATAAAAGTAAATTTTTATATTAACCATTTTTAGGATTAAAGTTTCTCTATATTTTATCTAAGATTCATTTAACTGATGTATATTCTACATTTCTTAGTATTTGAAGCATCATCCTTTCTAATCAAACCCGAATATTTGTGTATAAGATGCGATTTCGTTAATCAAATATTCTTCATACTGTCGTCTTGTCTTATAATTTTTATCCGAATGTGTTAAGATTCTGTGAATAAACCTACAAAAAAGGTTCTTCGGTTTTCTTGAGTTTTTTTGATACGTTACATCGAAAAATTTACAAATCTATATACTTGAGGTTAATAACTTATATTTTTCACTCAATAAATAAACGGATAATGCTTGTCTAAATCTGATTTGTTCACCATCATTAAAATCTAGTTAAATCCATTTAAAAGTGCTATTTTGAACTTTTATAATGAATGAATCGCCATTAATAAATTAGTCTATCTGTAGCTTCGTCTTTACATTTTATTGAAAATCACTGGAATAATTTTTCAATTTTCATATTCGACCATAGAATACGTCTAATTACTTGTAATAAATCACTGAATCATAATTTAAAAAATATTCAACGTTATATTTGTGTTAAATTCTAGATGTTAGGTCTTATTTATGATCTGTACATAAGTCATGATTTCGGGAACAAATTTGAGAAAATTGGCCATAAAGTTGACAAAGTGTCATGGGTTTCAGGAACTACATATATCATTTATTTCGGTAAATCGCAAGTTAACATAGAAAGCATAATGGTCACAATTTTAGATGCGTCAAACAAATCTAGAGAGGTGCATAAAATTTATAACATAAAAAGCTATTATCAAGTTCGAAACGAATTCATAATGTTAGAATATGATGAAGTAAAAATGTTGACTGATAGAGTTTGGAAAAAACTAAAGAGCTAGAATTTATGAAACTAGAAAGAGGGAAAATAGTATCCACTCAAATTATTCGCAAAAATCTATTCAGATTTCAATTTTTTTGTGATTTATTTTTGTTACCTGAAAGATATTTCTATTTACATGGCCATTTTTATATTCTTGGACCAAACCAAAATCGTTCTTTATGTCTATTTACAGTTAATACATTTGATCATCTATTTGAACGTGTTTGCAATATATCTCCATTTTATAAAGGACTTGGTCGATGTTCAGTCATTGTAAATCCGCATATACCTGGTGTAATTTATGTAAATATAAAAAGTAAAAGTGATACAATAACATATATATCGTTCGATAATGGAAAGCATATTGAACCGCTCGAATTTTATGATCCAAAATTAAAGTACATTCCTAAAAGACGCTGGGTAGAGCTTCATCTTAATTGTTCCTCTGATTATGTTAAAAACAATTTTCCAGAAAGTTGGATTTCCATGTTTGAAGGAACGATTCATAAAGGAGAATCCTCATACAGACATACATTTTTATCATTTGATGGTGGAAAAACCTGGAGAATTTTACATTACAAGATCAAAACCCCTATATTTATCAATCACGGTGGATTAATTTTTGGCAGGTGTAATCAAAATAACATATTCTGGTTTTCTTATGACGAAGGAGAAAATTGGTACGATCAAATCATCGATGCGGATACAATCCCAGATATTATACCATTAGACTCATCAAACAAACCAACAATTGCTGCAATAAATTATGATGACCGTTACAAACTTTATTCTTTATTCTTATTCAAATTTTCAACTGTTCTCAGTTATTAGGTTTTAACAATAGATAGAACTTGTCGAAGTGATGATTACGAAACATGGTATGTTCCTCGATATGAAGGACATTGTTATGAAGGAAAAATAATTTCGTACTTGAAGAAAAAACCTTCCGCAATGTGTGTAGATAAGCGTGATGCTGTGTTACCCACTATTACATCGTGTTTATGTCGAGGACAAGATGTTAAATGGTATGTGGTCAATGTTATCATAGTGAAGACGAAAATCGATCAAAGGATTTGTAAGGCGACGGTGGCATACAATAACATCTGCAATCGCCAATATTGAATGACTATGAATAACACCTATAAATATATTATTGGCAATTGTCAAAATTTATTTTTGAATGGTCATCTTTGATTAAATATTTTTTACAATATCCTCCACCTTAAAAATAATAGTTTCACAGAAAATAATATATATTTGATTTACTATTAATGGAATGCGGTATTTCTACAAATATCTTATTAATTGTAACGCCTGCCATGTACTCGATGTTTCACTCATAAACGATAACATCACCTTAGATTGAATCATATAATACCTAAACTAAATCTATTAAAAACAATGATAATTTATATCCTGTAAAATAAAAATATTTTTTACCCACTTTATTTTTCTTAAACTTGTATTGAATTCATTTTAGTAGTTCAGTATAACAATAAATTTATTCTATGATGCAATTGGATATAAAGACAGTCGTTTTATTTAAAAATATATCTTCTGATCAATTTTCAATATTATCCGTTATACTATTTTCAGTAGTTAAGCTCAAATTAAGTTCGGCGCTGACTTAATTTTGTGCCATATTTTTCGATTCATAAGTTTTGAAATAACTTGGATTTTTGTTGAAATTAAAAAAGAGCTCGAATGTCAATAAATGATGTGATAATGGTCAGTTGTTGTATGATCTCAAATACGTCATATATCTTAAGCAAATAATGTATATACAGATAATTTATATCATTATCGTAACCAAATAATTACGTTTAATTATCATAGCGTGTTTAATGTCTGTTGATGTATTATTTATTACGATTTGATCAAGGCGACGTTATCCTACAATGTTTGACCATGACAGATTTGATCAGTACAAAAATGTAAAATATATTTTCTTTACACGAAACATAAATTTGTGTTATAAAACAATTTTGATGATGTTCATAATTTTTGATTCACGGTTTATACTTAAAAAATTAAGAATTCAAAAAAATATTTTTAATTATGTGAAATATATTAATGACGTAAAAAACCATATTTGATTTAAAAAATACAGATTGATTGTCCTAAATTTTTTTATATCCAAATAACCAGGTTAATCCGGTACAAATCTTATCACAAGCCAACATATTTGAAGAATAAATACAATTCAATAACACGAACTATTTTCAAAACTTATCTCTTTCGTGTAAGATTAAAGACTTAAAATATAACGTCATCGCCCGGTGTTACCTTATGAACAAGGATACATGGAAATACTTATCAGCTTTAAAATGACACTTCCGCACATCAGACATAGAAGCCAAAATATATGGTTGAATTTTTACAATTGAGTGTATGAAATTATTTTAAACTGCCAAATCTGAAAGATGCCTTTAAGGAATGCTTTTGTGTAAATAAAGTTTTATGCGGGCAAAGTTTTAATCGTTGACAAATGAAAGCATACTTCAAATGCTCCATACATGTTTTTAAACATCAAAAACATTTGCAAAAACAGATTTGTATTCGATGTAATAGAACGAAAAATAAATTGAATTTCAGTTAAATGTGTTTCTTTGTTTAATATGATGAAATCAGACAATCAGTCTATTGTGAATGATTTGATAAAATTTTCATATTTCCTTATCTGAAAAATGAATTTTCAGATTAGATAATATTATAAAAGCACGAAACTTTCAAAATCTATTTTTAATTTTTTGCGATTGGTATGTGTACTAGGCGAAATTCACAAAGTTTCAAAAATACCTCAAAATTCAGTGTTTAAAATTTGTTTTCATTTATCTCTATTGTTTGATTCGAAAAAAATGTAATGGATCATATATCATCTTCATGTATATTGTCGAACAATATAAGAATAAATGAAAAACTGATTACTTTTAAACTTTACTTTCCCTTATATTTTTATCCGTTATTTAGATTTATGGATAATTATTGAGTTTTATCCAGTTTTTACACTTAAGCTAGTTTGCTTCTGAATCAAAGTTTAAAATATGTGATTTTATTTGTGTTTTAAAGATAAAGTCATTTCTATTTGATATTTTGAGTTAGTTTGACATGTTATCACGGTTTTTAGACCAACTTAATTCATATGTTTGATCCTCTCCATAAAACATGCAATCGACAAAATTTAATTTTCCTAAAATCAAAAATCTCAAGGATAATATGTATAATAAACATTTCGATGATATATTTTAAACTCATTTGTATTTTCTATAGATAAGCTGTTGTGAAAAACATAGGGTGAAATTTTATGAAAAATGCGGAATAAAATGATGAATTTGAATGAAAGGGCGGATAACGTTGAAATATATGACATAATATATGATGATTACAATATTTAATTCGAGAATCAATTTTCAACCCATATCATCTCATGTTCTGCAACAACATTTCGTTAATTTTAGGCATTTATTTATATGCTGTTAACGTATGGCTTAATCTTTGTAATCGACACGGCTATTACAAACCTAGAACGCGTTCTAATTAATTTGCGTCTTTGCATTTATTATCTTAATTAGAAAACTCTGGCCCTTATCATATTGGTTTAATGTTCAATATGCTAATATTTTGGTATGTTCACATCGTCCACGCTATTTTTACTTATATTAAATGTGTCACATTCTTCAAGACAACATATATCGGTTTATGGTGAAAGGTCAGTTTATAGAATTTGTTAATTCGTGTAATTTATAATTTATTAATTTGACTAAACAAATGATAGTTGATGATGAAAAGTTTATTACACCTCCAATACAAGAATTTTTTTTCATTTAATTCAACTTTTATTTATTTGAGATCAAGGGTTATTAAGCTAATTTCAATGATTATTAAATTCTTTGTCTAGTTTATGAAGTTAATTCAAAGATAATTATGTATATTCGATAATATTAAAATTAAAAAATCAGAAAAAAACCAGCAAAATCAAAGTTAAACTTTATTTGGCATCACGCATGCTATATTCAATTTGTAATTCCGGTAGTGCTGATATTGTTTACGATTTAACTAACATCATATATTGGGAGAAATTGTTAAAAATGTTCTAAATAAATTCAAGATCATCATTATATTCCAAATGATAAACGTTTGTGAATTTTACACACAGCTAAAAATATGCCAGTCGGTAAGATATTTACTTCGGAATTTCGAGAGAAAAGAATAATCACGAGAAAATTTATGAATGTGTTACCATTCATCAAGAATCTTTTTACCCATGTATACATAAAAATGAAATTATTTTTTGATTAGTGATTAGTATAATTCATAAGATTACATGTAATCTATTAACAATCATTCATTTGGAAGACTCGCTAATTAAAATGACAATTGATTACTCAACTATTATCCGTCATTATAAAATATGTTATTTATAAAATATATATGCTTAAAAATATTATGATTGTTGTTGACGTGCTTTAAAATATATTTTAAGATTGTTTTTCAATATCAAGACCTATCAGACTATAAATTACTCTATATCTATATGTATTTAACATGTACGATTCGTCTCAATCGAGAAATTTTTAAACTACTAGATAATGCCATCACATTTTTTAATTGATACAAGGAACTATTTATTGGACTCCAACTATCCATTATTTCTCAATATGTTTTTAGAAAACTTTGCTCATCTTACGAATCCTGCTGAAACATCATCGCTATAATAATTTTTGCAAATATCTGATAAATTTCGGTGCATTTCACGAATTCAGATAGAGTCATGAATGCAGATTGTTTAAATTTACACTGAAGGCTTATATCAAAGTATTCAAGTATTATTGATTTGGAAATGTCAAACTTCAAATCCTCTTTTTCGAATAATAAACCATTCTATGTTCTATCGAATGGTGTCACTCACCCCGTAACGCTTTTTAATTCAAATCCTGGCCACATGATGTTATCTAGATCATCTATTCTTAACTTAAATCATTTTGAGCTTTTAAATGAGCTCTTCTCAATCTTTTTGTTTGCGTTATGTAAAATCAATCTAAAAATATATAAAAAAATGTGCAAATCCATCATTCATCAGCATTGATTCATATATACTCTGATCGTAACATCTAAACAATGAATTGTCATAATATTTATTGGCATCAAACTGTCTTATTCTCTTTAATATTGATTGATGGATTTGAAATGAAACAACTTGAAGAATAATTTCATGAAGAAATAGAATTGTGTTACTAAATAGTTCGAAAACAGTAAATGGCGCGTGTTTTAAAAAACTTAAAAAGTTTATATTTTAAATAAATTGATTGTCAATATATTAGACCGATAGAAGGATTAGATTTAGATGAAGTAGAAAAAAAACAGCAACGATCACGGTTTTCGAATGAACACTATGCTATAAATATAGCGACTAAGCTGTCCGTGACAAATTGAAATATAAATATAAACGTTAATCGAGGATATGAACTTAATGGATCGAATTCAATGAAGCCTAATCCTTAAATCATTGTGGTGCCTTAACTCAGCTGAAATTCTGAAAGAAAATGGTCAAATAGCGGTTCGTTTACCTCCCCATTTTCATTCGGACGGTCTTTACTTATCCATGATATGTCTATTAAATTTAAGTGCAGTTCATGTGTCATCGATTACATTTTTGAATGCTTTACAGAGACAGTTGAAATTAAAAGAAACTAGATATCCCTTACCAGTAATATTTATTTTTCTTTAATTTATAATGCACAGTTTCATTCGATTAATCTAACTTTCTCTGATGATGGAGGCCACAGGCGTCCATCAAAAGATCGAGGATATTAGAGTTCTGGATTTCAATACCTTGATTCCAATTTAAACATAGTATAAAAAACAAACGTTAAGTAAAAGGAACTCAACATCATAATTAACTACATTGAAAGATATGTACAACAATACATGTGATATTTAACATAAGGAACATCGTTCACTACTCATGATATCAGCATTACGAAAAATCGTTTAATATTCTGTGTATTTCATGTTCGATATATTCATTTACCATCCATTTTTGGAACGCGATTATTTTTAACAAATCTCATTGACATGAACAAAGAATTTTACCTAAAATTAACATCACGAACATACATACCAAACTTAACAAAAATTTTTGAAGAATTAAAGGTCCAAATTTATTTTGAGAAATAGTCATACTCTATTTTTAAGGATACATTATTTCTTAGTTGATTTGTATCCATGTAATAACCAATAAGTATGTAATTTATTTAAATACGTCTTCAATTTTCCAACGTTCATATTTCATTGATATTTTACAGAATATCAAACTTTAAAAAAATTTAAATATAATTGTATCTTTTTAAATACAGAACCCTTCTCGTACAAATATTTGAATCTTTTGGTTAATGAGCTTACTGATGCATATTCTATCAAATGATGTGGAACATTATGAGTCAATAAATTGATATCGACATAATAAAAATGTATAATTTTTAAAAAGACAAATATTTTACTTCAATTTTAATGGAAAATTACATTTATAATAACATTATAAATTTCTTATTGGTACAAGAATCTGAGAATTGACAATTTAAATGATTCTTAAAATCATCATGCGACTAGAAATATTATTCCTATACTGAATCAATAAAAATTTAAAATATTCTCTGATAATTTCTGATGTAAACATTTTGCTTTTGGTCCTTCGAGTGAATGGATATGTTCGATATGTATGCTTTTCGTTTTTTTTATGAAGTATTCCAGTTATTTAAAAAAGACGACTATAAATTCAATCTAATGACGTTCAAGTGCGCATAAAATTGATAATATGAATATGTACAACTAAAAATTAATATTGTATCAAACACTAGTTTATACAGCTTGTCGAATGATTTAGAAATGACGCTTCATATATAAAGCATAGTATATGTCATTTTATTCAACAATCTTTAAATCAGTTGTAAGAGGAAATTTATTATTATCACGTTTGTTATTCTCCAAGATATTGATAAACGCACTAATCTACCAGAATTAATAAATTCAAATTAATTTGCTTTTTAATATGAAAATTACAGTTCTTAGTCTACAACATTGATATCAGAATCGGAAAAAGTGAAATCGAACACAAGCATCTGTTGATATTTAAAAATGTTTAAATCGCTATACTTCTACGAATAGTTTAAATCTACATTAAACAGATCTTTGAAATTGTAGCTTCGAAATACCGGAAATCTGAATTAATATAATATCAATTTTTCTAAATGGATGTAACATAAATAAAAGATTGATAATAAAATCTTCAGGGAATAGATTATTTTACAACAAATCAACAAATATAAATTAAAATATTGTTGTTCATTTCACTGTAGTTTGTTTTGATGGTTACTTTTATTAACCATTATATATACCATAATAAATTATTGAACATACTTATCGTGGGATTGTTCTAGATTTTCAATATCACGCTCAAAGAACAATATACTCGTTCTGTCAATGTGGAAGCTAAACGTGTTGAACAATTTAGACTTAATAGCTAATGGATTCGTGAAATAAAACATTACCTGTGTGTTATCTCCATATTTCAAGTTGGTATTCTTTTAGAAGATGACAAAGGAGTTGAAGTCTAGATTTTGGTAATCATATTAATCATTAATCCCACAGTTTTTTAAAGTTATTCTCTTAATTACTCAGCATAAAGATCTATTTGATGATCGATGGCATGTTAATAAGTTATATCGCTGTTAGTTTTAAATTAGTGAAATAGAAACAATCATATATTACTATTGTAATATTTTATCCGCGTTTCAATAACAAAGTCTATATATTACTATAATATAATGTAGGCTCTTGTATATAACCACAGCATATCTAATCTATTTTTAATTTGCCTTTGAGTAGATATGATATTAACAGTTTCCTTCATGGACCTGTATAGAATATACATCCATCCAAAATTGATAGTTATGCTGTTCTATTTATGTAACAACACTCATCTACCTCTAATGATAATGATGAAATCAATTAAAGATCTTCGAATTGCTAGCTTATTACATCTTTGGAAATTTAGCTGTTGGAAAATTTTCTATTAAACGAGACAGAAATTCTCTCAAAATATCTACATGCTTCCTTAAAAATAGAAATTATTCTTAGAATGCCTCTACAACAATGGTGTAGCCTATTTAGAGCATATTCATAGTTTTTTTTTATCTCCAAACTATCCTGAGTACCCCTAAAGTAGCAATAATGATATTGTTAGAATATTGCACCCAATCGTAAAATTCACAAGTTGATTTTTCTTCGATAGTCTCAAAATCTAAAATGGATTTTTTAAATGCATCATCTGTATGGTATATATTGTAATACGACTACAGATTAAAGTGTTCATCAAACTTAGACGTTCTTTAATGAGTCAATTATTTATTACCAATATGACAAATCACAAGAATTTTGAGTTTTTAATTAAATTATCACTATCTGTCCATTCAATTTGAAATACAGTTGAGTTGATACAGTTTATTCCTACCCATCGAATAGATATCGGGTAGGGAACAATTAAAAAATTGTTTTGTGTAATAATACATAAATTTACAACAATATATGATTGTAGTATTGACTAATGTACTGGAGGAGGTTGAAGATATTGGATACATACAGCCTAATTTATATAACGAACATGAAAATAATACTAAATATGATACCGTACACATTAAAATTCAATGTAAATGTACTGTACCTGAGGAATAATTTTAGCTTTCCATTATTGGCATGTCAGCTTTTTTTTAACTGAAAAATGTTGTAGAAGATGGTGGCAGATAGTGTGTTAAGGTAAGGGTATAACCAAAGATAAATCATATAGCGACCTCGTATCTTATTTGTTAAATATAGATATTTAAATAAATTATGACTGTAAGAGATCTCAAATAATGCACCCACTCATTAAAATTTATTTCAAATCATAACCAATTCGCGATTAATCCGAAAATTGAAGGACACTATTCGACATGACCGTTAAAGCTTCGCTTCGAGTTATTATAGAAATTCAATGACAGAAAATTCGTTGAGATGAGAACGAACGAGCGTTTATCGCTGGTCAGAAAACGGCGATTAATTTGGTAAGAAAACAAATCTGAAATGGCAAACGTGGTGTGCGATCTGAAAATCGATGCACTAAATCGAGAACAGTACCATAAATTTATCATCACCCATTACGCGGCTAGCAATCTTACATAAACTCTATTTCATTTGAAATCGAGGTATATCTGAGATAAAGAAAAACGATATCTACTGTCTTTAGATACAGAAGCCTTAGGCCACTTCACCTTTATCCATCTACACACTCTGCTATTTTTACATTCGGTATATTCCTGGAATATAAGGCTTTTCTGATACTATGTGAAAGATTTTCGTAGTTTCTTGATTTGCGCCTATAAGATGACCTATGAAATGAAAGTTGAACCTCAAGCCTTTTTTCTGTTGTGTCACAAACCTGCATTAAGCTTTGCCGCCTCTATTTATGTACCTAAAAATAGATGATGGTCGATATAATGTGTTGGGAAATTTCAGGAGTGGATTTTTGGCTCATTTGTCGCAAAGATTTGAATTTCGCTTGATCGGTAAAATTGTTAAAATCCTAATGTTTGGCCATAGTAATTTCCTAACTTAGTAATTAATTCATGGCGAATTAGGCTCTTTATATAGTTGAATGCCGCTGGAATCAGCATGCAAATTAAAACGATATTATGGCAAAAATGTAAAAAAATACATTTTTTGAAGAGATGAAAGATACATGATCGCACCCTCTCACCGATGCATAATATGTCTATTTTACATGAAGTAAAAGAATAAGAACCACTCTTTTTCTGCAAATCTATCTCTTTGTTACAATGCCTAGGATAACCCTTTCCTGTCACATCTGATAGAGCTTCTAAACTTAAGCATGTCTAAGCAAGGTATCAAGTCTTCATCCTAAACCTACAGTGAATCGATATGGTCATCAACAAGTACGTCTAATGGTAATCACTGCTCATATATTATGTCTCGTTTTCTAATCAAGATATGTAGCATCCTCAAAGCATGTTTGGCGCATTTCTAAAATAAGTTAATGATCTACCCGTGAACCCCTAACATCAATGTTCAAACGATAGAGGGACTATGCTCCATAAAACATTATTGTATAAAACTGAAATTAATTTTACCGAGTTCTATGTCTGAAATTCTATTAAAAAATTTTTAAACGATTGTGGTATTAGTTTTTAACGTTAAGAACCACTATCGAGACAATATTTGGGCAAATAGGCGCCCTAACCTTTCGAAAAATAGTTTTATCTTGATAAAAGTATTTACTCGTACAAAGTCTCAGGGATAATGTGCATGACATTGATTTCACTTTACGCCATCCGCATGATCCTTCTAAAAGCTTTCGAGATTCAACTAATCTATGATAGACGACAGTGACATCGATATTTTACAAGAGTAATCTGCAATTGTTACTGGGATTATGATAGTAACCAAATAAATCCTCTCGTGTATCTCAATCTAGTACGACCACGCCACTGACATTTCTTTCCATTTTCTACTAGGCGTTATATATTTAGTTTCTGAATCTTCACTTTTTAGATATTTTGAGATAAACTACCAAAATCAGTTGATCATGACTTTCAATTATTTTCGAATCTTTACTATGTTCTAATAACATTTAATGCATAGCTGATATAAAAATTGACACGGAGGTGGCGGAAACACTTTGACAATATCTTCTACCTTTTAAAGGTTGTATGTTTTTTAGCATTTACCGTAAACCAAAGTAGGTCAAACATCGTGTCGATGCCTGTCGCTTAATCTCCATCATTACTAGCCTTCCTTGTGGCAACCTGATAAATTTCCAACTAATACCTATCATTTTGAGTTTTAAATTTTTCGCGTATATCAACGCTGAAGCGTACGTAAAGAAACATTAATGTCTGGTCAAATAAAATTAAATTTGTACTCCATCATCATGCTATTATCTATGAAATAGCTTAAAGATCATCAGCTCTAAGCCGTTCATGTTTCAAAAAAATCAACACTAAGATTTTTAAAATCAGATAACGGATTTTAGAGAAAAATAGCTGCTAGATTCATCTAAATGTACGAACATGAATTTAGACAGTGGACAAGGCATTTCTTCATTAAAGTCAGCATAGACTTACTGTGTTTATGGACTCACCTGGAGGCATCAACAAGAAATCAAACAAAACTCGTGTGTTTCTTCTTGAAACAGTGTTTATCTTGTAGCAGACGCAGTGAGTCATACATAGGCAACGAAAAACTTCGAGCTATGATTGTACAACCTTAAAGAGATTGTACAAAGATGAATTGTCAGCTTTGAGAAGATTATCTTAGAGTATATAATATTGAGGTTAACTTACATCCACAATCTTGATGTCGTGAATGTTGCCTAAGCATAATAAATGTTGATCTTACTGATTCCCGACAATATGGACCCAGAATTCTGTCAATACTTTACATCATCCGGCACGCCAGAACTGACATAACCTGTATGAATTAAGTGGAGTACCTTAAAAATGAGCTTGCTCAGTATCTCGATGTCTTCCTATTCACAAATATCGTTACTTACAAGTAGTTTTTGACAATTATAATCTGCTCAGGACTCTAGTAAAACTTAAATAACGACATCAAATCGGCCATTCATGTAGATCGGACATCTTTCACTTTAGTAAAAAACCGTTTCTAAGATGGCTTAAACGTGTACACGTAGAAGATATTGATCATGACTTTGGACGTTTCTTTGCCCATGACTCGTTGATTTATGAGATCTATTGACAAATACTAGTAATGTATTCGCCCCTAGATGACAGCCTGAGACAGACCTGTGCCAACCCAAACAGAATAAATGTTCCACTTGTGTTCAGCTATATTAGAGTACTCGATGCTGTGATTCAGGACATTATATTGCTCAGAACATCGCCTCTCACAATTGCCAATACTACTTTATATGCTGTCATCATCTGAGACAAACAGATTAATATAGTCTTCGTAGGCACTAGTCCAAGCTGATTAAGCCATTTATATAAGTGCTGTTTTTTTACTCGAAGCAGAAGCTCTCGATGACCTTACTGACTTGAACAACGATGTTGTTTTCGTGTTTGAAAGCGATCACTGGAATGAAATTCAGTTTCAGTCAGATTCTCAAGTTTCTCTAACTGTTGAGTCACTTTAGTAGAATAAAACGATCCAGTGGACGGATTTTTCTGTAGACGATTGCTTGATTCCACAACAGATTGGCCAAGTGGTTAACATAAATAGTAGATAATTTTGGCAAAACCTTGTTAAGATTTGACATCCTTCAAAATACTATATCCTTTGACGATTCGATACAGATCGTTGACTGTACCTGGGTGGAATATGAACTCCTGATTACTCAGAAAAACAACGAGTCATTGTCAATTTGCTATATCTTGAACGACCTAAATATGTACTGATGCAGCATTCAGGAATCCTAAAATAAATTTTATGATGTTAAATGTTTTAAATAATCTTTTCTTAGAATATTTAAAAAAATATCCTTCAGTATTAACAGCTACACATCAGATACCTTTTTTTTTCAATTATCACATTCTTTTTTTAATTCATACAAAATCCATGAACGACACCATATGAGCAATTCACATATTCTGAGTGGAAAAATATGATCGTTATCAATTTAAATGTAAATATATTGAATGTTTAGTTTCATTTAGTCAGTGTATGATACAAATCCAATTGATAGATGTTTTATTAGCTCGTTCTCCAAATTTTCGTCATGCAATATGAGTATATACCATATAATAAATTACAACTGCCATACTATTACTCTAATCCTGATTTCTTTAATGTAAATTAGAGCGCGATTATTACCGAATATAATAATTCTAAAAAATTTGCTCTGATTCACATATAAATGGAATCGAATGGATGTTGTTCATTTTCAGTATGATTTCGAGCTGAATAAATTTTCATATATCTATTTTTTATTAGTGTTGTATCAGAAATCTACCTTAAAAATGGTAGAATATTTGAAAATGTTTACTTACGTAATATTTTACCAAAAATAAAACTTTATATTGTTTTGCCTATATGAAATTAACTATCGTTCCTATTAAAAGTAACAAAATTTCTATAACTTTTCATCAAAAGATTTATAAATACAAATCTAACATACGAGCATGTCTACTGTTGATAATATCTATTTCAACTATTGATATTTAACCGATTTTTCAGAAAGTTAATATTTGAATAATAATTAAATTAGAATTTTTTCAATCAATATATTCAAATTTAACATATTAATGATGTAATGTCAATAGAAACATGATTGATTAGAAAATTATTGTTCAGAGATATATAATAAGCCATATCAATAATAAATTGTATAATTACTCATAAATATGCATTGTTCGATTATTTTGCAAAAATAATTGAATTTAATTTAATCAATATACCTATATCATTAACTCAGTAGGATAGTAAATGAAAGTATAATTTAACTAAAAAAACGACAAGATTACGATTCTCTATAAAAATTTAATATTCATTACAGAAACTTTAACGCATCACATCTTTAATGATTGCTGAACAATAAAAAAAGTTTGATTTTATATACACCCAAATAAAATATTGTTCGAAATTTAAATTTGATAATCCCTGAAAACAGGTATAATTAATTTCACTTTATAAATGTATTTCTGATAGAATGGTTTTTTGTATGTCATTTATATGATTAGTTAATTTTTCAGCAAAATTAATTCAAATTTTGTTTTAAAAACTCTGCGACCAATTGTTAAAATTAGATATCATGATTGATTGATTTTAAATAAATTATTTAAATTCTAATTTATCAATAATTTTCGATCGAAATATCATCATTTTTTAATCCAAACAATTATTCTTGAATACGAAAACCAGTTACTGAAAATAAGGTTTGTTATATTGTCAAACCTTTATATCGAATTTTAAATGAAGCCCCGAATATTTGGAAATCTCGTTCGAATATACAGATTCTTGGTTTGTTTCTTCAGAATATACGGTTCTATTCCATTTTGGAGTTCAGAAAACGAAAATCTGCTGAATCATCATGTCCCTGATATTTCGAACGTAAGATATAAATATTACTCAAGACTACTTTTGATAAATTCGCGAACTATTCACTTCAATTTCATTTTTGGAAAGGACCACCGAATATTTTAATATTAATTTTCAATCCAAAATACCAGGGTATTGGAAAACAAGAAATCTGTTTTTCAAAAGATGCAAGAATGGAATGGATTAATTGGGAACCCAAAATTGATGGAAAGCCAATTTACGTTGACCATTTTATTCCAAATAAGGATGTCTTAATTGGAAGATCGTATGTAAATAAAACAATATTTTATGCAAATAGACAATTAACTATACTTGCTACCAAAAGATACGAAGGTTCATACAAGTTTCAATCCACTTTTAAAGACTCATATATTAAATGGCTTACCAGTACTGATTCTTCGGTAAGTTTAAATACATTATTCTTTTAATATTCTGAAACCACGATATCATAAAATGGCATCCATATCGAGGTTTAACTATAAATACATAAATATTTTTGGTTTGTTGTGAAATATCTCTCGAAATTCGAAATTACTGTTAAATGAATGATATTTAAACATTATTTGTTTGATCATCTACTTAATTATAGTATATAAAATGGAAATTACCAAAATAAATGGATAAGATGGACAGAAATAAAAGGACTGAATATAATACTAAATATGATCCGACAGAAGCAGTTTGAACTAGACTCTGTCATTTTCTCTATATTACTGTCGAGTGTTTGAAATTGTTAATATAATTTAAATGATTTATTGTTTTTTAAATATGGATGAAAATTTAAATATTATCATCTTCTCAATATAAATTTACGAATTCTTATAATATAAAGCTATATATTCACACATCTATTAGTAATAAATTTCAATAAAATTAATTAATGCTTTTTTACATTTAAGTCTAAATTGTAATTACAATAACTTCTCGAAATTTGATTAGATTTTTAAAAGTTTCAGAATTATTAAATTCATCACTTTTTAAGGGTTTATTACGCCTATATTTAATATATATAAACTCAATTTCTTTAAAGGTGTATCGTTATATAAAAAGTATAGATTTTACATACTAAATTGAAAAATCTACGAGGGTTGAGATTTATAACCTCTTTGAATGAGCTCCGTTATTTTTTCATTATTTTTTGACTAGATTAAATGAGAACAGAGTATAAGTTGCTTTTATTTCTTTTTCTGAGTGATTCATTCGAGACAGAAATATCTTTGAGTGTTTTTATGCTGTTTTTTATAGTAACAAGATAAAATATCAGTAAAAAAGATCCAGTTAGAATTATCATATTTTATGGCACTTAGAAAATTATATCAATTTATGGATCATATTTAGGATTTACTTGTTAGGCGTTGATAGATTAAATTCGATCGAATTAAAAGTTAAAATGAAACAGAATGAAATAAGAAATATTATCCTGAACGTTATAGATTAATTTAAAATTATAATTTTGAAAAATATTAACACAAAAATATTGATTTTTAATATCATGTTAAGCCATAATTTTAAAAGGAATAGTTCCAAAATTGTCTTGTATTGCACTTGTATATCAAAATATAATTTAGTGATTGAAAAACATTGACGTAAAATATTGTGCCAAGTTGATATTAAATAATCCATTGCTTCAAAAATTCTACATGACTTCTTAAAAATCATTTAGCATTGAATACCGAAAAATATTATTAACCCCCTTACAAATCATATATTACTACCTCTAGATTCAAGTGTCTATTTCGTAAGATAAACTCATTATCAAGACGTTGATAAATTCATATTTGAAATTCTGAATTAAAATGAAAACTATATAAGATCATGGGTAGTTGTGTGCAAAAACTGCATTTATCTTTACATTAATCGATCGAATTTTTTGTAATTTTTTCGAATTTGGATTTTGTTTTGTATATAAATATTTGCAACACAACTATTTTATGCGTCAAAAAATTTTAGATAATTTTTTAATTGCTTTTGTTTAAAATCAATCATTTTACAATATCAAATATCTTAATAATGAAAGGTTAAAAACAGCTGTTGTGTAATAATTTCTTTGAGTTATTTCTATCGATTATTAAATACAAAACAACATCATGTCTCTATAAAACTTTATGCATTATCTATAACTAAAAATATAAAGATGATTTTCGAATATATATTCAGTTGTGGAATGGTTTTACTGTTCCCATTTATATGATAAAACTATATATATTATGAATAGTCATAAAAACTTTTTCATCTGGATCTGAATATATGACACTAAAAGCATATATTAAGGTATGAATTTATTATGTCATTCTGATTCCATTAATGATCAAGTAGACGGATTTTCATATCCATCGTTTTAATTTTAAGATCCATATTTAAAACATGTATTTTTACAACATCTGACGTTTGATATTATTCCCTAAATTGAAAAATCTTGACTCTATATTGAGGAGTGATTGCCCATATTTTCAAAATAATACCTCTAGAAATTTCAAAATTATATCTTCTATTTACAAAAACTCTTATATAATAGTATCTATATTTTTAAACATTTGTCATACCTAATATTTTTGTTATCAGTAACATTGCATCAATACAAAGAAAAAATGAATTATATAGAAAGAATCTGTATCGGCTATTTACAAATAAATATATGTAAAATTCATTCTGAAATATATATCATGTTTCAATGGCTTTTGTATATATAATAATTTTAACATAACTACGCGTTATTTTTCTATTAATAAATGCGTAACCCTGCTTTTCAGATTCACATTTTTACATGTAATAATTTGTGAAACTTTGTTAGATATTAATTTGACAGAGAAGTACATTGTATGGATCAACGCTAAGTTTATACCATCTCTCATTTATTAAAAAAATTTATAACACAGATATCACTCTTGAGATTAAACCTATGAGGTATATGACAGAACAATCTATATAATTAAGATTAAACGACTTACTCGTAAACTAAATCGATAATGACAAATGCAATTGTTCGACATGTGTTTAGTAATTATTGAGGTATTTAAGGAAATACGACATAAAATCTCTACAACTTTGATATTATATTTTTCCGCCTATTCAATTAATGATGTGGAGGATGCATTTATTTTTCTTTCGTTACATAGATATCTTTTTATCCAATTTGGAAATTCTTAGATAAGTATTGTGACAATTTGATGATGAAAACTGTAAATGTGTTAGAATTTTTGACAAATCAATAATTTGTTCACTATTTCTTCAGAGATTTAAAAATATCGATTGCTTGTCATGTGATGTATATTGAGGAATGATAAATTTTATATGTGTTCATATATGAAGTAATCTCTGTGTATCATTCTCCCAAAACAAATTTCCTTGAATTTTGAGTATGATAAATCTTTCGGAATATTTCATCATTTCCGTTTACAATTAACTTATCATGCGTAGAATAAACGTTGAAATCCACAACAAATACAAGCATTACCATATAATAATCGATGGAAATTGTTAAAAACGTTAAAAAGAAGCTAATATAAACCTTTATATAATTTGTGTTTTGGTTTAAAAGCCGTTTTTAATTTATATATTCACAAAATTAATATTTATAAAAAATCTGCTACCTATATAAATTAGAAACCTTTAAAAAATCAAAGTACTTTAAGGTATTTCGTCGTAAGTACGTATGAATAATGAAATGATAAATTCTTTAAAAATGTCTCGTTAACATAATCTGACAATCCATCCATAATGGAAGAATATTAAGACAGCTGTGAGACTGTTCAACGAATAATATAATTTAACATTAACATGACTCAATCAACTAATAGAGCATAATTCGTAGATGGTTAATGTTTTTTCTTTATATAGAATGGAAGAATCAGTGCTGAATGATAAGATTTTTGACAATTAAATAAATATAATAGGGCATTTATGACTCAAAGTAAATAAAATGGAATATATTCAATAGCAAAAGGCATATGAAACGTTGGTTACTGGGATAAATTAACTGAAATCTAAATTGAAACGTTTTTAGCAGATGTGATGGTTTTTACATCATTAAACCACCATTTTTGTTTTCTGTCTGTATTTTTCCGTTTATTCCAAACCTTGTCACCTAATAGCTGAAAATAAGATAGAGATATTGGATAGTACGAAGTTATATTTCATATAATATTCCCCTTGTAAATATCTTGTACCTCCTGATTGATATTTAAAATTCTTATAATACTTCGTGAATATTTGGATTTTTACATTTCTTTATTTATATTTTAGATTTCTGAATATATTTGACATGTACATAAACAAAGAATATGGATATAATTTTGAAGATATCAGGAATTTTGTAACCAAAGAATCGTGGATTGAGAATACCCCATGGCTGATTTATATTAGTATGTCGCAATTGAATAAATATAGACAACAATACACTGAGAATTCTAGATTCTTCAAACAATTTTAAAGAGATTCTAAATTTGCGTGGCATATCAAAATTCTATCAGATTCGCGACGAATTCATTTTAATGGTCTATGATGAAGTAAAACGTTTTAATGTCTAGAATGTCAAGATGAAGAACCATTTAGCGATTTGGCAAATTGATAAACATAAAAACACAACTAGTATTATCATTTATAAAAATCATTACGGCGTCAGAACAGATTTGATTAGACAAAAAGACTATGATAAGAATTTTTATTTACATGGCAGATTTTATATCGTTCTAAGATCATCAAAGAATGATTTATGCTTATATACATTTAAAAAATGTCAAAGGTTAGTTAAGATAATCTGCAATTTGTCTCAAAATGATGAATCAATTAATATATGTCCCGTCATTATTAATCCAGTACTACCTGGTGTTATTTACGCAAACATAAATATGAGTGACGAGAAATCAAAAACGATGGTATCGTTTGACAACGGAAGACATTTTCAGGATATTGAATTAGAACCAAAGCCATCTAATTACGTTAAAGATAAATGCTGGGTAGAGTTATATCTAGTTTGCAAAAACGATATATTACAAAATCATTTTCAAGAAAAATGGATCGTTATATTTGATGGGATGTATCATTGTAAAGGGTATGACCAACCATTTAGTTTTTTATCATTCAATGGAGGACAAAAATGGAAAATTCTGAATGACATCTACAGAAATATGATTGTATTTAATCACGGTAGTCTAATATTGGGTATAAAAATGACATCAGAAATTATTTGGTATTCTTACGACGAAGGTAATAACTGGTTCCACGATTTCAATGTGGATGTTTTTAAGATTATACCATTAGAATCACCGAATCATCCTGTTATGTTTGGAATAAATTATATAAATCAAAATAATATTTACACTATTTATAAATTCAATTTTTCACAAGTTTTTAGTAATTTGTGAATAATGATAGATAGGACGTGTCAGAGGGATGATTTCGACACTTGGTACATTCCGAGATATTACGAAAACTGCTTTAATGGAAAAGAGGTTTCTTATTGGAAGAAAAAACCTTCTTCCATGTGTTTGGATATCAGAACTGAGGTGATGCCACATATTAAGAAATGCAAGTGTGTACGTAAACACTTTCAATGGTACAAAAAATTAGTGATGATAGTATAGCCGAAGACCACCCTGGAGCATGTGATGATACGCTCAAGATTGATTGAAGCAATTAGCAGCGCAAAGCAAATTATATTGCCTTAATTATACATAAAGTATTTTTCTGTTCTCTTGAATATTCGAATACATTTAACTGCATATCTGCTTAGCTGGATATTTTTTTCTTCTAAGTTTTAAATTAACCCGTACTATTCATTATCATAACGATGTTTATGAAATTTAATTGTTTTGATATGACAGTCAATTAATTTTAAACTGAAAATATGATTATTCTGTATTTTACACATAAAATTGCGAAAATTTTTTTTTACAATGACAAAATAGTGGTTCTAACATTAAAAAGTGTCAATAGTTAGTTACATAGGCACTACGTAAATACTTAATGTCGCCACACTGGTCAAAAAGGTCAACTAAATAAAGACTGCTAGAACAAAACTGTATAATACGACACAAAAAAAAAGATAAAAATTTTCTGAAGTTTCCGGCGAAAAACGTGTTTGTTCATATTTATAATCAAATCATTTTTAGAATATAAAAATATTATTTTATTATCATATAAGAAGAATTTTGTGATATTTTTGACTATTTCGTTCATAAACCCTAATTTTGGTGGCCATATCCGATGACGCCGTGCCTCAAGAAAATCTACACAAATTCTATATTGATACGAAAAACCATATATATCATTATAGATGATAATCTAAAAATTTTGAATTTAATATATACATCAATCTAAATTGTCGCTTAAATAACATGAGTTAGTTTTATGGAAACAAATACAATTAATAGTTATCGCTATGATAATAATGACGAAATTACTTTAGCAAAAATAATAACTTCGAGGATATAAATGGTTACTTTATTCGATTTGTTGAAATAAAATTAAATGATACTGTTCATATTGTCTAAAAAATTTTTATAATTCAAAATTAAAAATCCTCACCTTTCATGATATATTCCATCGGAAATTACAATTAAATTTTTAATATATTTACAAATGGTAGATTCTTTTTTAATCATTTTAATCAGAAATTTCATAATCGCAGATTTCGTCATAATACACCTATGACCAGTCAATTTTCGACTTTGTGCTATCAATTTTCAAAATTGCGGCGAGGCGGCTGAAATTGTTTGATACATCTTAAATTTTTGAAATCAATTTATAAAATTTGAGCTTAAATGAGAGTAATATAAATGATCAGCCCAAGAGGTACTTTTTGAGTTTTATTTGAACAAGACGAGTTATCCAACCTAGTGTCCAATGAACCTCGGTCACTAATTATTGCGGCACTCTAAGATGGAAAAAACTTTACAGAAATTTAAACTATCTTTAATGTGTGTTCTAACTGCATGAAAAATTATACAATCTATCAAAGAGAGGGTAGGATTGGAAAAGCTTCACAAGGTCGGTAACCATATAGAAAATTTGACAGACGAACAGAAGAAATCACTTTGTGACATTATGGAAGAGGACTGTTTCCGCACGATTCAGAGACGGTACGTGACGTTTTGGCAAGGATAATTTTGCGTAGAACGTTTTTGCGCGGGCGGTTTGTCGCAGAGCGTTATAGAGACCCTGCCTTCCATCATGAAGGTTTGGCGCGCAAAGCCTATGTAGATTTATATTGTCGGCATCTTTAAATGGGGTATTTTTGGCAGGAACACTTGAATATTTCATCATTAGCTAATGTAAACGTTTATGTTGATGATTTTTGTAAAGTTATTGATGTTGAGCACAATCAAACTATTCTAATTATAGATGAAAAAGTCACTGACTCTTTTAAACAAATACAGCGCACGTTTTATGGTAAAAAAGTTAGCGCCAACGGATCTATGAGAAACTATTTTGAAATTAATCATGTCAACCCCAATTTATGAAAATAATTAAACGTTATGAAAAATATTTAATGTTTCCCGCCAAAAAAACGATTCAGATAATGGTGGCGACAATAAAATTTTATATAAATCTCTTACGCTAAACCCCTTTTGAGTTAAAAGAAAACGTTTAAACGCTCTGCGCCAAAACCTCAAATATCGTTTTTGATAAAATTGAACTACGAACAAATTTACATAGTTTTAAAGGTGATTAAGTAGTTCTCGCCATAAAGTGACACCGCTTGATTGGGGCGCCCATTATATTCTGTCTAAATTTAGCTATCCAAGTTCTAGAGATTTAAGACAGGTTTAATAGAACGTTCTACGCCAAACGTTACACCGTCATTTTTACTGAAATCACATTATGTAAATTGCAACGTTAATTTAAACAACAATGAAGGATTTCCCGCCATGTAGAATCCCTTAAAAGGGTGGCCCTAACAATCCTCCTACTACCCTTATGGCGATCATTCAATGACTAAAGGCGCGTTCGATAAAGCATAGTGGAGATAAACCTCATTGCGCCAAAACGTCATGCGCCAAAACGTCCTGTTTCGAGAGCATGAGTATGTATAATTTAATATGGTTGATATATTCTTTAAAGAATTTGTTATTCTTATATTTACAAAAGTAAATTTCGTTATCATAGAATGTTATATGAACGTAGACATTTATGTTATGAAGGCTACATGTACCATACAAACACCTCAAAAGGCCTAAAAATTTAATGGAATGCACTAAGTACAATTTAGAAGAATGTCCTGTACGTCTCATCTCTAAAAAAGAATTTTTTTAAGTAGAGGCATAGAGCATACCATGCTCTCCAATGTACGGTCGAGTTCACAAATTAGTGGTTTGTGTCATTGAGAAAGGACCTGTTTGAATAAATCAAATAATATGGACGTTTGTAAATATTTTTTACGGTTATTCATATTCCGGGTCCAAATGATTTTTAGTTCTCGAATGTGTTCTTATGCATTGTTAAGCTAACTATATAATATTTCTTTGGACATTTACTCTAAATTTCTAGATAATATTCTTTTAATACTATACGTTCGAAACACCTTGGCTAGTTGAAACACTTTTGACTTTATTTGATTTTTATAAAATTTATGATAAACTTATTTGGCTCAAGTGATAATGATGGCACAAGGTGTATTTTCACATCAAAACTTTAGCTATTATTGTGTAAAATGGCGCAGTTGATAGATTATGTAACATGTGAAGTCTTGCAATCAGTCACGGTCTACTCTATGAGCAATTTTATCGAATATTACATGGCTATTTCGAATCAAAGGCAAATAATAGATTATAAAAAAGGCTTAGAAATGCCGAAGAACAAATTTCTAGAATTAAAAATCATTTATACACCCTGTTAATAACCGTAAAATGATTGAAAAATGCCATTAATATCTAATTTTTTCAATAATGTAACTAATAAATGACACCGGGAACCAATTTTTGAAAATTGCGGATTTATTAATGAAACCTGCACACTATTTAATTAAAGTCACGCATTAATTTAAAAAACTCGCGGATCAAATTTTTGAAACCAATCCCTTAATTTATGAAATTCGAGCACTAATTTGGGAACTCGACTGTAATTTAGCAAAAAATTCCATCACTTGTAATTTCAATGGGAAATAATGAGTTGCGAGCAATACATCCTTCAGATATTGTAATTTCAGACAAGATTGAAAGATGGGTACCCTTAATATTAGCTTATATGCCACATCTTATATCATTAAAAATTCGGGTTCAGCTACTAGGAAATGAGTTACCTTCGACGTTATCACTTTCTTACTCGACCCTCGATATTGTAATCCAAGAAAAATATCAATTTGTTCTAACAGGCAACAGATTTCTTTTGTACGACAAAAACTAATTTGTGGTAATTTTGAAATTTTCGACCTAGGAGAATTTATGGTTAATTTCTAACCATAGAACATGATTCTGAGATGGTGTATTTAAAACGTGGTCATTTTGATTTAAACAACTTTTACTATTCATACGAAAAGTTCTGATTCTATCATCTTATTTTTTATACATTATTTCATAGAAAATTTGAACAATTTATAATAAACCGTTCCTATTAATATGTAGACACACAGCTTCTCAGCTGACGGCTGTACCTATTAATGAATGAATAAGTTGATTTATGTCGACTGCCTGAAACCTAACTGCAAGGAGATCAAGCCATAATTGTGCGTGTGTGGGGTAGTAGGGACCTTCACTCATTTGATATCCTTACGGCGGCAGAATTCGATGCGATAGTTTTGGAGAGATTCGGTCGTTTGGCCCTCTCGGGGTACCCAGTGATACCGGTAACGCACTAAGGGAGTACGGGCTTTATATTTTTAAGCAGGATGATCGAGGCAACACTTTTGGGAGGCATTATCTGTCTAACTCATGCTTACTACACGAGATCTGGCCCACAGCTGTCTTGAAATTTCCTAGGTAGGCCACCTCCAAGTTTGCCTTGTCGCAACCTGCGTTTACGACTATACCAAAGTACTCATGAAGATTCTTAATCCGAGACAAGGCCAGACGTTCAGTACAGTCCAAGCTAACGTTGGGGAACAAGTGGCCAAATAACATACAAACGATTGCTCATGCATAATACTTCACAGGTAGAAGGCCAAGGGTAGCATACTACTTCCGCTCAATGCAAGTTCCGCGCACCGAAAGTACCGCTCAACAAATAAAAATGGTTAGTTTATTTTATATTTTATAAAATTGAATTTGTCGAGTTAGGATTTTAAAAATTCAATGCCTTCTCTAACTTTTTAGGATTTAACGATCATTCTTACGGAAAAAGGAAAACCTCAATTGATTTACTATGGACATTCATACAGAATTAATAGAAGGAATGAAAGGATCGATAAAATTTATTGGCGCTGTGTAAGAAAGGAGTGCAAGGCAAAACTGAGCACTAATTTGGATTGTACTTTGATTACCGATCCCCCAACTGAGCATGCTGAAGCGCCAAATCCCAATGCCTCGGATGTAAAGATTATTAAAAACAATATGCGAAATATGGCACTTGAATCATCTTTACGCCCTAGAAACATAATATCACATGCTCTTAGACATACCAATCCTGCTATTTCAGCCATTCTTCCGAGCTATACATCCATGCAGAGAACAATACAAAATGTTCGAGCAAGGAATTCGTTTCCTTACCAAAATCCCCTTAACTGTCGAGAATTCTTACTGCCAGATGAGTTTAAAATAACTCACAGAAATGAAAGATTCCTGCTCTCAGACACATA